>MU223652.1:168380-178448 GCA_018584345.1 Thuja plicata
AACAAGGGGTTGGTATGATCATTGTTAAACACATGCCCATTATTCTTCCTATGAGGAGGATTATAAACTTCATTTCTATCATCCTTAGGAGTTTCTTTATCTCTTGGTGATCTAATTGTATCTCTTGCTGTTCCTATTTTCCGTAGTATCTCTTCTGGTTGTCTTTTGAGAGCCCTAACCATTTCTTCATTATCTGATCCTACCTCACCCATCTCACGAAATACTTCATCCCATTTGTTAATTCTTTTCTCCTTTTCAATCATTTCCTGATTTGGATCGTGTTGAGACTCATGTCCTCTTCTATTACTTTGAAAAAAAGGATTACAATATTCACTACTGCTCTCATGACTATGATGGCTTGAACTAGGGAATTGTTCACAAGCATACTCTTTGTCATCTTTATTGGGATATATCATGTGAGTTACATAAGGCATCTCTACACTTGGAGTCCTGACTTTCCTTATCTTTAAGTCTAATTCAAGTTGATCTAGATGCAAGGATCTTCTTCCCCACATGGAAATTATTAATAACAAAATTATGTAACCAAGTTTATCACTTCTTTAAGTTTGTAGAGTCGCCACCCTCTTCTTAGAAGGAAATGAAATTAATTGATTTGGGTTCCTCCTTAGTAGAGTATATGCTACAAAAATATGAACTTAGAAGCTTAAGTTTAAACATATAAATTTTAAACAATGAAAACTTTAATAAAAGTTATAAGCTCTATTATATCATATTTAAAAGCTTTTAATGATAATACTCATACATCCATTTCTTTATACTTGAAAATGTAAAATCTAAAATTTTCAAAATCTAAGTAATAACGATTATTAAGATGCTTTAATAGAGAAGAAAAGATTAAAAGCTGAATTAAAATATCAACTCTAAATAAAATCTAAATTATGTAACTCACCACAATGTCTTAATTTTATGAATCTCTATGCTGGTCTATAAACAAAATACTTGTAAAGTTTACTTGCAACTCATTCCCCAGTAGAGTTGCCAATCTGTTGGTGCTCAAATCGACAGATTGGACTTCCTACAGTTTTCGCTTATCCAATGAAGATAGATACAATCAATTTGCCAACGAACAAGGTTTCAACAACCTCCTACAATTCTGATTCTACAGAACCAAGGCTGGTGGGCCTGCACTTTAAAATTTTCTTCACAGTCTTCTAAAGGTTTCCTATAGCGGATAACTGATAACTCCAACTCCTACTTCTCAATGTGTTAATAAGATCACAAAATTGAAAATATGTGTTATTAAAATATAATGCATTTAAAATTGCATGATATAATTGAGATATGAACTAGATAAGATGAAAGAAAAGAGTAATTCAGAACTTGAAACAACGGAACCTTATACCGCAATTCGATTAACAAAAAGAGACTAGTGCTTTATTTCATAATGGGCAATAGAGTCGATAATTCTTCAATCCTACGTTCAACTTCAGAGACAGCTTTGAAAACAAAATCTTATCACCTTAAAGGCGTTATGAGATACACATATAAGTAAAAAAGTTTAAAAATACTTCAATTTAATACTATTCCTCGGATGACAGACTAATTGATCAATACTTTAATCAATAAGATTTTAACCATGCAAAAATGAGAAAGAAACAATTGAATATACATAATATAAACTTAAATTGAAATATACGCAAATCAAAACTATCACTTTATAGAATATCGATTGGTTTATCTGAAGGACTTGATTGTAAAGAAATAACAAGAATGATTGCAAAATTGAAATAAATACAAACTTATCTCTACTCAATAAGAAAGCGTATATCAGATCCTTGCATACAATGTTTGAAATCAACTATCTTTTATTCCATCATTCCCCAAGAATCCATCATCAATCATATCAGTCATCATGTATCATTCAATGTTATTCTTTGTTTTGCAGATTTATGAATGAATATAAATATAAAATCGAAAGGGTGTGTGAAAACATCACACCCTTTCCCTAAAAACTAATCCATAACCAACAATTCTTAACCATTACATGGATTTGATAGCCTTATGAATAACAATAACCAACCAGTTTGGTTATACCTAACTAAGCCAACTCCAAATTAATGAATCTGTATATATATCCATCCACATTCATATTTGCAATCCCTACCTCATTACGCTGAAGTTGATGGCTTTGATTTATGGATGCCAAGCTTAGGATGAATCCCCTATGCCTTACTAGTCATTGCCTATTGCATATAATCTGGTATTTTTCAAACCGCCCTAATTATTCAGATATGTCAATTATCGCAATAGACCAATCTCCAAGTTGATTTGGGTTGTCTTCATAGCATGTCAACGGGATATATGGAGGACTGCATAATCTAGCGGTTCCTTGCTCTCCAATAGACAATACCGGTCATTATAATTACATCTCACCATAATCCAAAAGAGCACCACCTGCCATTTTCTTCCAAGACTTCACAATTCTCCAGTTCAAGTGTTAAAAGTTGTGGAATAGAGGATAAGGCGACTTCATGCTTAATGTTTGTTCATACTGTAACAAGGAGCAAGCTATGGCATTTAATAGATCTGCAATATAAGTGGAATCAATTCCTTATGTGCTGCCTGAAACATCAATGTCTTTGTTTTCCAATCCATTCGACCAGCCGCATTTTTAATAAGACATAATGGCATGGGAAAATTGCATCTTCTAGATACTATGCAAGTTGGTGGCAGTGAAGACATTTTAAATATCTCTACAGACTACATAACGTCTCAATCTACTTTGTCATTCTTGATCTCTATAAAGTATGTTGAAGCTGATGGCATTGATGATGCATTATGTGGTGAACGATCTTTGAATGATCATGCTCTATTCTTTAAAATCCTCTATAAATTCTTCACAAATCTATTGTTAATCTTCTGTAATCATGTTGTCGCTTTCAATGAGAATTACTGGTTGCTTGTCACCTTCTTATCGACCATTAGGATGAAAGTTGAATGGAATATATATGCTAACTCATCTGATGAGTCATCGATGAGTTAGCAGATCTGTCAGTCATTGTATTGCTCCTAACCATGCTTGCTATTGGATGCTCTATATATTTAATCTGCAATATATTTGGAGGAAGTCAATCTATTATATGGACATGGCGTGGTGTTTTGCTGTCATCTTTGTGCCCTCTCTTCACTCTTTGCAGGCAACTACTCATTTCAATGTTGAAGAGTATGGAGCAATTTGAATAAAATGAATCTGCCACCTTTTCAATATGTAATGTACTTGGGAAATCAATCATAACATGGTGTATGTTGTCTTCATCGATCATTTCCAATGCTGATGAACGTGGCGACTAGGCTGATGGATGTCTGGTGGCAAAGAAATCACTGTGTATTTTTCTCAGTCTCCATTCTCACACATCGACTTGTGTGTTTTACTTGGAGCTTTAAATATTACAAAAACTTGTTGCCTGTCGACATAATATCAAGTGCCAATGCAAAAGTTTAAAACAATGAGAAAAGTATAGTTATAAATATTAGTAATCAATAGATGAAAGTTTAATTTCAAATAATAATAATGATTAATTCCTAAGAAATTGAAATTAACTAAATCAATAATATAATCTTTTATCTATTGAATACACAAAGCTTAATAACTTAATTAGTTCATTTTTCTTTTGACAAAAACATTGGTTTGATTTAATAATAATAATAATAATAATAATAATAATAATAATAATAATAATAATAATAGTAATAATAATAATAATAATAATAATAATAATAATAATAATAATAATAATAATAATAATAGAAATCATACCATTTAAACTTTGTCTTTCTTTAATAACAAATGGTATGAAAATTACATATTAAGTAAACATGTTATCAATATAACTTTTACTCATGATGGTTGATAAAAGAAATCATAAGTATATATTAGTATCACAAATATCTATGGATATAATAATATGAACATCTTCATAAGAAAGCATGTATTAATATAACCTTCTTTAATAACRTTTTCCATAATCAATCTATTCAAACTCTCTTTCAYGTTCATMAGCATAACATAWTTCAAAAAGACATATATATACTTAATAGCACCTTCACCAATATTCTTATCACACCATTGAAATAATGACCATCCTAGTGATTCTATAGGAATTAGGGTACAACATATGTGTGGAAAGGAAATATTATTTATCACATCGTTATCGATCAAATCATAACACATTGTAATCTTTTAGATCATGACCATAAACAACAACATCATTCTTTGATTGAAAATAATGAATATTCAAATGCATGAAGGCTTGATTAAGACAAGATCAACCTCTTCAAAATGTTAATAGATCCCCAATTTAAAACATTGAAGAGCGTCATTAAAATATAGATATAATTATCTTTTAAAGTATTACCTCTTAGGTCACGATTGTAAATTGACTACTTTTACCACAATATGGATTAGTGATTTATAATGCAATGGTAAAATATGTAAAATTCCCTTTAATAGTATCAGGATTTATATGAAAACATCACATAAGACTTTGAACTTAGTCAGAAGCACATTCAAGATCAATTGCAATTACATTATGTCCTTAAGGGAAAAAGTCACAAGATTAGGTTCCTAGATTTCTCTTAGTGAAAAGGAACCTTAAGAAAATGATTCTAAGACAATGAGAATCTCAAAACATTAAACTTTAAGACATATGAAAGTGAAAAAATATATGATAACACTTTGATAAAAGAAAAATGGTAAACAGGAGAAGCTATAAAATACAAGTAGGTATACGTAAATAGTTACTTCCCTGAACAAGAATGGGTACAAATCACTTTGTCGACATGGGTTCTATTACCTTCATTTTTCTTAGCTTCCGATTTTAGTCTTGGTCAGTAAAAGTCTTTAAGTCAAAGTTGAACTTGAACTTTGTTAAGTTGGTTCAAGTTCAAGTTCAACCCGTTATTGCTTCTGAGTCTTGTAATGCCCATGTTTGTCTATCCCTCAAAAGGTATGTCGGTCTCAAAGATGAACCCAAACTTGAGCCTAGTCGTGAACCTTAAGTTAGTTCAAGTTCAAGTTCACGTTTGTAATATGATAGGTTATACACGGAGAATTTGGCAGGATTGTCTTCTCTTCCAAAAGAAGGTTTATGTTTTGTAGCGCTCTAAGTATTTATTAAGTTTTGGAAGCTACCATACAGAGATTGTCCCATTCAACTATATGGCTTGTGCATGTGAGAATTGGGAATGACAGTTGACGGCGTGACATAGAGTGAGTCATTAATATACAGATATGGCTATCAGAGATTTTCCTTGGGAATTGAGATATTCATGCTGAAATACCTGGTGGATTAATTAAGAGTGGCTGGACATGTCAAATCAATCATTCTTCTATTAAAACATTTATTATAGACATGCTTCAAAGATTTATTAAGGATCCTACAAGACATTTGTGAATAAATGAGGAATGATTTAGCTTTTCTGTTAGTTATTTTGTCTGGAGAAGGAGAAGGAGTGACGGAATTGGTGGTGAGAAATTTACAGAAAATTGGTGCATAGGAAATTGGTGAGTTATCTATCCCCTTTGCAGTTTTCAATTTTCAGAGGCTCTTTCTGTGTTGTAAGTCTTTTCTCTTCATATTGGTAAGATGTCATTGTTCTGTCCAAAACTTCTGAAAGAGGAGAGTAGAACCCACCTGTTAGTTTCTCTTCCAGACATAGGGGATACCTTCTTATTGAATGTAAACCTTGGGGAGCTTTGTGACAGAGTCTGAAATGCTTCTGAGGGTTCTTTTTCTAGGAAGTTAGGAGGAAGTGGACTTTTAGAAGCTGCTACATTTCCTCTGGCTCTAATTTTCCCTGAACTGGTGTTGGAGTGCGCTAACAAATATCACGCTAAGAATAGATGTATTAAGGATGCGTCAGGAGAAATCTTGGTCAAAATCAGTCGAGAGACATTAATGGCGGCCCTGCAAATTCCAGATAAGGAGCCGTATGAACCATGGACTTATGCGGAAGCAGATCATGTGTACAAGGTAGATAAGAAAAAATATAGCTCCTCGATAGCCCAGGTATGGCTTGCAAAACTAGAGAAAGGAGGAGCCAGGTTGCCAAAGCCTCTGACAATTGAGCACCTCCGAAAGGACATAGCCAATATGGTGCTTCTTCTAAATAGGGTGAAAGGGAATCCCCGTTCATTTCATTAGGAAAACTGGATGTACTATTTCATCCAGAAGATTATAGAAGGAGATAATTTTCTTGACTGGGCTAACCTAATAGCAAAAAAGCTCCACATAGAACTCTTAAACATGACTAATTTGACGGCATTTTATATGTCTTCCTACCTTGTTTATGTCTTAGCATGTTGTCAAGCTAGGGAAGGATTACCTCATGAATTGTGGACAAGTGATATGAGGATATATGATTACTTCACATGCTTACAGAAGGAGAAGTTCTCCAGTGTGTTCAAAATAGTAAATGACAGATTTTTAGGAAAGTTAGTTTTTGAGTTGCGAGGGAAAGAAGATTGCGGGCTTTCTGAAGAAGCTAAACAGGTGATCAATGTTTATGGCTATCATTTCATATAGTTTCCAAGGTTTACCTATCTTAGGTTTGGAGCATTTGATGAGGAACCCCTATGGATTCCTAGAATTTGTTTAGATGATGTAGTCTTAATGGAGCTATGTAGGCAGCTCGTTCTAGTTGAACAAAAGGCTGGGACCCCAAAGAAGACTTCAGGTGTTCTTTTCCCTATTGAATTAGGGTACTACATGTGAAAAAGTTTCCAAGATGCTATGACTATAAAAGAAGAGTGGGATGCCCTCTGTTTACAGACTTATACTCCCAGGGTCAATTTTGACTATAGAGGCTTTGCAGGAGCAAATCTCAATGTCTCAGAGACATTCATGCACATCCCTAATTTAGAGGATTTTTGGGCCAACTATTCTAATGAACTGGAGGTAAGGAAAAAAATTTGGTCCTGGTTAACTTTGAAACAAATCATCACCTTCAAGCTGGATTTGGATATAGATGGGGTAGGGGAAGATAGTGAGATTGATGTCTTAAACTCTTAATACTCAAAGAAGGTCGAGGCCCTCCCTATTCCTGAGTTATATTGGACGGTGTCGAAAGAAGATGATTTGCATAAAAGAATGAAAAGGGTGATTGAAAGAACAAAAGCATGGTTGTTGAAGAAAAGAGTTTATGTTACTCCTTTGCAGTCAGCCACGAAACAAGTAAAAATCAAAAAGAGGAGTTCAACGAAGAAGAAAAATTCTATTTTAACTAACTTAAGTGTTGATCAATCTTGTGCAGGAAAATCTCAACCTGAAATTGATCCTAAACTTGAACCAATTTCTTCACAAGTTCAAGTTCAAGACCAAGCTGAACCCGAAGTCTGATTGACCAGATCAAGTCTAAGGGTAAAAGAAAGGGCTCAAAGGTAGAAAGCTACTCCCAGCATCATCATGGATTTAGACTCATTAGACCCTGATCCAAAAGTAGTTCCATTTGAAGACCACAGGGTACCTGAGATGGCGGATGATTAGCAGATACAAGAGGAAACAGAGGATACTCCGAAAGACTCACTAGCTCTTTTGAGTAACTATGATACTCAAAAGAAATCCTCTGCTGCCCCACCATGACTGGAGACCCCGGTAGGAAAGAAAATAAATGTGGTTCCTTTATCAGTACCCATTGATGATGTAATAAGCAGGTATTTGGGAAAATCTTCTAAGGTTAAGAAAATGAAGATGGAATCCAGAATCGATTTTGATGAAAGCAGTGGTCACTGGATGGTAGAGATTGAAAATCCTAAAGAGGACAAAGCTGAAGGAGAGGCTTCAGTCCAAGATTTTCAAATATCCAAGGTGGATTTAGGGAGAGACACCAGAGCCGTCGATATGAGATTTTTCGAGGTGTTAAATAAGAAAATTGCTAGTAGAGTCTAGAAAGATGCCAAGGACAAATAGGAAATGAAAGAGGCTATGAAGAGTATGGCCCAATACATCAATGCCATCCAACATCCTAAAGCCTTTCCTCTAAGTGAAATGTCGGCCTCCATTGATGTGAAATCCCCTGATAATCAACGATTTCTTGACCAAGTTCAAAGAAGCAAGGCGGTGAGCAAAGCATTTGGTGATTGGGTAGAGCGTGTAAAATCAGAGGTTGTCAAGAAGCTAAGTCATCTAGATCAAACCCATAATGAAGGAGATCACCTGGTAAAGAAAGCAGAAGCCAGCATTGAAGAATGGGAGCTCGATAAGACTACCTGGACCAGAGAGCTCCATTGGATTGAAGAAGTTGAAGAGTACGATTTGCAGAAGTTCCTCATGGAGACGTCAGTGCCAGGATTGGATGACAAAGTTCTTTATGTTATAAAGGAATGTATAGAATGGAGAAATGAAGTTGTGGCCATGGGAATTTCTGAGGTAAAGGATCTCATGAAGGGGCTAAGAATGATTAAATATATCATCTCTAATGATATAAAATGGATTAATAAGCGGTGCCAGGAAGCTCAAGAGGAGTCAGATAAACTGGTTGAACAGGTAATCAAGGATGTAAACACCTAGTTTGACGAGCTCAAAAGGATGAAGGCACCTACAGATGAGCATTTCACAAAAGTTGCACGGATAGAATCAATGATGATCCTTCAGCAAGGTCATTTGGTTATGCACAAAGAAAAGGTAGCTGAGATCAAAAGGGAGAAAGAAGTCTAGAAATAGAGGATCGGTTTTATTGGTTTGCCACACCAACCGGTAATATCCGCATTTACAACCTCATTTGAAGATTGGAATGTAGCGCAACTTGTAGTGACCTCAACTCCTTAACCGTCTGGAACACTTGGCAACTTCTTCAAGGCATTTTTTTCTCCCAGTCCATTTTTTTTTTTTGCTTAATGCTTAGGAGAGTTATTGGATCTAGAAATATTTACTTTCAAGAAATACAATTTTACCAAGTTAGTTGTTGAAGCCCTGCGTGGCTATTTATTGAAAAAAATTTAACTGCTTAAGGGTTTAGGCTCTCTGAGTTTGAGAGAAACTATTTTCTAAAAACTTAACTTCAAGCTTTCTAAAGACTGATATTACAGAATATATGAAATATCCTATGGTGTTACGTATATGTTTAAGCTTTAAAAATGATAAATACTACTGTTTATCTTACCTGATTTATTTTCTTGTGGAGATAAGTTGTGTTGAATAAAGCTTAACTGTGATATGGATGGATTCTATGCTTAGAAGTGACAGAGAGAATTGTTACTAAAGTTTAGACTCAATAAATTTAAAGTTTGAGATTGGGATAGAAGTAGATGTTTTTCTCTAAAATTTGCACATTCTTTTCATGTTGATGGACTGAGTGTTTTCCTTAAGTGTTTTCTGGTGAAAAGCACATGTGATGTTGCTTTTCTATGTTCAATAAGATCATATTGAAAATATTTTTAGAAGGTAGCGGCACCTTGTAATTTGCAGAGATTTTCCTTTTAGCAACTCATTTGTTAGTGTTAAGATTTTTTCTCTTCTTCTCGTTCTTTAAAAGATTCTGAGATTAATTTAGAGAAAAGGGAAAAACTGTATGCTAACAGGTTCCACCAGAGTAGACCTATTGTCTTGATCAGTTCCAATGTATTATAATCTTCTACTTCTTCTTCACATAGACTCTTGATGAATGAACCACAACTGATATTCTGCTTTGTACATTTTCTGTCTCTTTTTGTATCATTCACACTTAGCGTATCACAAATGACTTGCTATAAGTATCTTCCTCAAAGTATGAGATAATGGGACCTGTAAGACAACTCTTCATAACATCCTTGTCAGCTCTACTAAGCACGCAAACAATATTAAGTCCGCGCAACACAAACTAAATAGACGCGACGCTTCACTAAGTCAGCTTCACCAAATTATCTCTAACTTTGCAATCTTCTTGAAACACGTTTAGCGCCTTTAGGGCCCGTTTGGTTGAGGGGTGGAATGGGAATTGAACGAGAATTGGCATTTTCGAATTCCCAAAATGTTCAATTCCCTGTTTGGTTCCAAAATTAAAAATTGGAATAGGGTTATGCCAATTCTAATTTTGGGCCTTTTTGAGCATTCCACAATTCCCCCTCAGGAC
>MU223652.1:179321-208344 GCA_018584345.1 Thuja plicata
TGTATGTATGTGTATACATGTGTATATACATACATGTATGTGTATATATATATGTGTGTGTGTACATGTGTATATATACATGTGTGTATATACACACACATGTGTGTGCGTGTATATATACACACACGTGCGTATATGTGTGTATATATACACATGTGTGTGTATACACATGTGTGTATATATGTGTATGTGTGTATATGTGTGTGTATATATGTGTATGTGTACAAAAACAAAATTCCAATTCCAATTCTAGTTGTGTGGAACCAAACACARAATTTGCATCTTCTCAGTCATCTTCCAGGTGAACCAAACAGGACAGCCATATTCTAGAATTCATTTTTGAGAATAGCACAAACCTAGAATGGATTCAATTCTAGAATTGGCAATTCCAGCATGCACAAGTTTCGCCAACCAAACGGGCCCTTAGATAATTATCGTCAACTCACAACTAATCATGAATATAAACACACATATCCTGAAGATAGGTGCAACTCAAGAAAATGTTACATACGTCGGCTCTGAACATATACTCTTCCAGAACTGTAACTGCCAATAACAAAATTACACAACTTGACTGAAACATCATATCTAAGTCTGCATGTATGAACATAACATACTAAGCATGTCTACAATCTAAATATATCCACGCAAGGCTTGATATCATCATTCAGATAAGTACATACAAAATCACTACTGTGTATTATATGTTGTCATCAATGAAAAACATACAATCAATCAACTGCATAGAAACAAATCTCCAACAACATCTTGGCTAGGTCAAGTTGTAAGCCTTTCTTTACAATCTTGTAGGCAATGTCAACAGCTCCACATGCAACACTGTTTGGTCTGCTTTACTGGAAGATCTTTTATCCAATTACATAAGTACCAAACCTTAGTTCAGTATCACCGATGGAGTTGATTTGTAGACCTCTACCATCTCACTCAGCTCTTGTAAGCTTTTCAATCTCGGTTTTGGGCAGGTGCCTTAGGGCTTTAGATTTATCCGTTATAGGATACTCGGTTACTGCATGAATAACATCTTTGCTAATATTTTTTGGCTCATCCGGCCAAAGCTTTCCATCATGAACTTGGCTCAAAAAAATGTGTATCCATTCAGTTCTGAACACCTTCAGGAAATTTAAGGCATTGGTTAACCCTTTGAACTCCAGATTTTTATGATCATCCTTGATTTTACCATCTGTGCATAGTGACTGGTGTTATCACTATATTGTGAAAATTTTCATATTTTAAATAATGGCATTTTTCCCACATAATTATGTTCCAATCTTGTCATTTCTTGTGAAAAGGGGGTTCAAATTATTTTAAGTCCTCAGGTTGTTCATTTTTACGGTTAGTCGCGCATTCGCGTTCATTCCTTAAGTTTCTTTAACTGTGTGAGTGAGCAACAAATTGGTAAAGAGTGTTCACCGTGCAGTCATGGTGTATCTTCTGTTAAATGTTTTCAAATGGTGAATGTGCGAGTTGATAAGATTTTGTTCATCGCTTGCTCGCTAAGATTTTAACTTGTCGGTCTTAGACTTCGCGAGTGAGTGAGTGGTCTAGGAATTTTCTAATGCACAATCGTGATCATTTTAAGTCATGGCATTTTTAGCCCGCGACTATGCAAGCATTAACAAATTTTAAGTTAATCTCTTACTCGCAAGTAATTTTTCATGTCTATATTTTTCTGCGTGAGCACGTGAAAAGAGTTGGTCCTAGGGTCGTCGCTCATTCACACAGTTTTTTTTCTAATGTATGTATTTGTGCGAACAGGTGACTCAATCGTCGTGCTCTCGTGAGTAATAAAGGACCAAGTCGAAGAGATATGGTGAGTGTGCGAATGAAGAAAGTGAGGAGAAAAGATTAGTCATCGCTCAGTCACGATGAATGATTCAATAAAAATTTTGGATTTAGCAAGTGTGCGACCAAGGAAGGTTTTTGTAATGGCACTCACTCGCATTGTTTTTGCGGTTAATGTTTTTTAAGCCGTGAGTGTGCGAATGAAAGAAGTAGTGATCGTCGCTCACTCGCTAAGGCTAAGCGATTGTCAAAAATGGACAGCGAGTGAGCGATGTGGTTAAGTTGTCCATTTTCAAATGAACTATTGCCCACTCGCGAAGGTTGAGGAAGATCACTTAAAAGCATTGTTGCGAGTTTGTGATGAGGTATAATTCAAATAACTTGTATTTCATCGCTCACTCATGAGGTTTTAAGCATGGTGAGACACAGTGTTGCGGGTGCGTGACTTGAGAAAATAAGAGATGTCGCTCACTCGTCTGATATTAAGATCTATTTAGAAATAAGATGCGGGTGGGAGATAAGATAAATTTTCAATCAATTTTGTTCCCGTCACTCACTCGTGAAGTCTCAAGCATCAAGAAATAAAGCACTGTGAATCTGTGAAGAGATAGAAGGTGAAGCTTTTGTCGCTCACTCACGATGAAAGTTTTAAATGTATGATTAGATAGCGAAAGTGTGACAGCATGACATGCGTCCTTTGCCCTATTTTAAGTGACAAGAAGGAAGAAAATATATAGTTGTTTACAACAAGGATTCGCAAGTTTGAATTTATGGTCACACCAGTTGCAGGAATTAATGACGTGTTTCTGCAAGCGTGAGAAGTTGCAGTAATGGAGACAAGATGTTGATGAGATGAGCTATAAGTATGATTGATTATACATTCATTTGATACACTTCTAATTTTATACCTTATGATTTTTTGAGCAAAGTGCAGATAAGTTTTGTCTGAGATCAAATTTGTAAAGGAGAAGATGAGTCAAGCAACTTCAAGTGCAATTTATAAGGGAACTGGGAAGAAGATAGCAACAGTGAAGAAGTACTCAGAGGAATTCATAGACCTCTTGTCAGGGTCTTCTAATTCAAATAGTGCAGATTGGGAGGAATGGACTGACAGATGGCACCAATGCAGGAATCCTATCACATTCAATTATTCTGGTAATGCTCTGTTTCACTATTTCTGGAACAATAGGGTTAAATCAAGCCCAATTTGCAACCCATGGAATTCAAATATGGCAAAATTGATTGTTCCTGATGTTTATGTTGATATTGATTTAATAAAAGAACTAGCTAAGAATTATTGTCTGGTAGCTAGAGTAATCAGGAAGAAAAACAAGGAAGCCCTAGTATCCATCATCAGGAGGACGGTTTCTGAAGTTTTCAAAATTCAAGGTGCAATTTGTACTGAAATTGACCTAGATAAAATCTAGAGTGATTATGAGAAGAGGGAGAAAGTGATCAAAAATCATGAAATGCCTAGGTTCATGCCTAGGGTAGATAGGAGTTTGGTATCAGTCCCAGAGAATGTTAAACCTCCTTTTGATCTATCCATGTTCCACAATTACATCAGGTGTACAGTGTATGGTTTGAGTAGAGTTTTAGGTTTTGATGTAGATTCAACTACTCCTGCTTACCTATTAATGATGGCCATGGATATTCAGCATCCAGAGGTCAACACTAATTTTGATTATGTAGGGTATGTAGTTGAGGCCATACATACAACACTGGTGCAAATACAACAGGATGTGCATGTTCCCTCTTTCAAACATTACTCACATTTGATGTTCTTAATCTTATATTACAACAGAGATATTATGGATAAGGAACTAGAATTCTTTGATTTAGAATATGGGGTTGAGATGCCAATACAAATATGGACTCAGGTGTGGGATAGTGGTTCTAAGGATTCCTCTTTTGTGTGTTTTCATAACTGGATTGTTGATCCAATTTTGGATGCATTAGGGGTAACTAGGGAAAGATTATCAACTTATGTGATGAAGTTGATGAGACCATGGGCTTTCATAAAGAATTGGTCTATTACTCATAACTGGGGGGATTTCTTTTTCTTTGATCAATTCACATTCATTAGGGTCTATGGTTGTTCACAGCCACCCCATGTTCTCCCTCTATTTGTTCCACTTAGAATTGCCTTCTTAGAATTTATTTGGCAAATCACATGGATTGATAAAGAATACTTGGAAGGGAATAAGAAGGGTACTTTTACCCCAAGGTTATGGGTGGGACATTGTTTTTCTATATGGAAGAAATATTTTGAACAGATTAATTGCTTTCTAAAACAATATTGGCTATCCACCACAGTATCAAGGTTCTGTGATTCAGAACAGTTCCTTAAGACAACTCTAAAAAATTTAACTCCTTGGCAACAGGTGAGAGACCATGAACCTTTGGATGAGGAGGATGTGGTAAGAAATCAGATAAATAAAGTTTAAGTTTAGGGAAGGAGAAGAAAGTGGAATGACTTAATAAGAGCTTAAGCTAAGTGGAAGGAATCTGATAATTCTTTTTCTGGTTTCTTTCCTAATATTTCTTATTTACAGAGGATTGATAAAATGTTAGAATCATATGACCATTTGATGGCACAAGTGCCAAATTTTGACGCAGAAGATACACAGTCTTGGGGGTCTCCCCATACAGTAGCTTTGCATGATGATGAACATTTGGAAAAGTTTTAGCATCCCCAGAAAGAGGAGGAGGAAGCTAGGGAAGAGGCCACTTCTGATAGGGAACCACCTAGCAAGAAACAGAAAACAGAGCACAGAATGGTGCAGGCTAAGAGGAGTATGGCCAAGGCAGTAGTCAAAGAACATGGCAAGTACTTCAGAAGGATAAGGAAACAATTTCAGAAAAGGTCAGAGGATGAAGCCTGTAGAGACAATGAACTATTTTTAAATATAGAAATAGATGAAAGGATCATGATGGCCAATGAGTTCATCAAATCAGAAGAGTTCAAAAGATTCCTTATTAAGTTGAAGCAACAAAATTTGAGGCAGAACTTGATAGAAGAAGAAGGACAAGAGGAAAAGAATGATGAAATCATAAAAAACACTTCAGGAGTATACCCTGAGAGTGAAATAATCACTGTGGAATAGGCAAGAATCTTGGTACAGAATAGTGGAATGCTATTGATGCATGACTGGGATTTGCAATCCACCTTCATCATTGACCAAATTAGAAGGCAAGAAAATCCTTTGTTTAAGACAGAGTTTTCAATAGGTGATGTACTAAAAGGATTAGGGTTTGATCCTAAATCTAAAACTATGGCTCTTTGGTCCCTTGCTCCTACTACACACAAGCCTCTAGTTCTGAACATTAGAGAAGAAAAAAGGGCAGATAGGATAATCTGGAATCTCTAGAATACCAGTGATACTGATATTTGTTAGCTGATGACCCAAGTATCTTTTATGAACTTGGCAAAAATAGAAGACCTATCTGAAATATATGAAAAAACTTTTGGTCACATGATGGCTTTGGCCAAGAAACATGAAGAAGTTATGGTGCATAATTGTACCTTGGAGAAAGAAATGGATAACTTGAAAAGGAGTTGGATAAAAAGAGAACAGAGGAAATTTCTCAGGGGGACTAAAAGAGAAAAAATAGAGGAAGAAACTCAGACAGAAGAAGAGTTAGCACCAGAAAAGGGTAGAATAGAGAAGACATTAGAGAAAAAAATGGACAATGCAGTTCCTATCATCCTTGCTATTTTGCAACACGGGATAAATGCTTTGAAGAAAAAAAATGAGATGATATATAAATTATATGGAGTGTTACAGGAAGCTTCTAAGACAGTGGTGGAAGCTATGACATTTCTTGAGCCAACTTTTAAGTTTTGGTCAGGAAAAGCCAGAGTGATGGATAAATTGAAAACAACCATCTTATACAGTGATGACTTTCCTGACAAAGTATCTAATACTATTGAAATGATAAGTTGTCTGAATGATACCTATGCCTTCTTCAATGGTAAGAATGAGTTGATAGATAATAAGTTTTAGTTATTTGGTGATCAATGCTCCCCACTAGTTCCCAAGATTTATAATGATGATCACTTTAAAGCTACAGTCAGATTGGGAAAAAGAGTTTGATGAGATATTAAAAACTGATACTATCAAAAACAATATTGAGAAAGATACAGATGCTAGTTACTGCAATAGAATTATTGACAACTTGTTAAAAGTTGAGATAGATATGACAAGGTTTATCATAGAGGCAAAGACAACTATGGATGCCAGGTGGATTGAAGTCGTGACAAAGATGGAACAAGAAAAGACTTTTGATTGGCCCACCGCCAAGGAGGTGAATAGATGGGAGGCAAAGCTTAAAGGATAGAAGGATATTTTCAAAAGAAACAACCAATTATGTTCAAAATTCGCATATTTTGTGCCACCTGTATTCTTTTGGAAATAATGTTAGTTTGTTATTTATGAAGTTGTTGCAATATTTTGTAAATCTTTCCCAGGAAGTCCTAAGCTTGTTGCATCCTTAGTTATAAAAGGATTCCAAGACTACTGGGAAAGGAGATAGTCGGTTTTTTCATTTTGGAATACAATTCAATTGTATAAACTTTGGTTTAAGACCAATATATTTGGAGAAGGGTTTTGAAAGTCATGTTGAATGTAATAATTTTCTGGTATGAATACAAATAAGAATTCATCAATAGTTTTTTGAGTTTATGAGGAGTATTTGTCTTCATTATTATGTTCTGGGTTTTGTTTAATTTGGGGTGATTAAGGATCATTCAAATTATGTGTCTGTCAGACAGATTTTGAAGTTGTCTTAGGGTTTCTTTCAAGGAAAGATTTAATTGCCTTAGGCTTATTTCAGTAAAATTTGGGATGTTTAATGAATCTGATGATTATTTTCGTATAAATGTGAGGATAGATGTATAAGGTATATCTATTATCTATTCAGTTATGTCGATTGTTTTCAATTTTATGTCCATATCAGATGGTTGTGAAAATCCAGAGTGAATTCATACCCTAGGATAAAGCACTGGTCTATTTTGAATTTGGATAAGTGACTATCACTATTAAAATGAATCTTTGCCATTACATTTTAATCTAACAAATAAATATTACAGTGGTCGGTGTCTGTAATTCCATTTTATCTGCTAGAATAGTATTGTGATTTGGCTATTCTAAGTCAAAAGGGTTATCCCACCCAAGTTTGTGGAACTCAAAGTGCAGAGGGTTTTTAAACCATGTTTATATTATTTCTGTATCTTGCTTTGGTCAGTGTTGGGACAGATAGAGAAAGATTTTTTTGAGCATTTCATATATCATCAAGAAAATAAACCAACAAATGTTAAGTCAAGATAAGCTCAAAATTCCCTATTTCACTGATCTTGCAGTGAATGTATGCTCACATATCCTGAACTAACAGAACCCTAGGCGGTATCGCAGAGAATGCACCTTTGTTATCAGGATGGGCTACAACCCGAGGATGTATCTTGTAGTTTGTCTCTATGCAAGTGGAATTCTAAACAAGAATTACCTTCTTCTCTTTGTCCATCTTTGCCTTCATAGTTTGATATGAGGACGCCATTGATTTCAATTTAGGGCTTCCATGAAAGTTCTCAAAACAACTCGTTAAGTGCAAATATGTATAATTTAACCTCTTAGCTGCTTGAAATATACTAAGAATCTCTACAAAATTCTTCAAAATGCTCTGCTATGTATTTGCTTTAAATTTCTCTGCTCTACTCTTTGATCGTTGTGTGAACAAATGAGTTCACAACCCATAATTTTATACCAAATAACTTTAGTTGGTGCAATAAATTCTCTTCACCAACCACTCGGTAGACAAACATATACTTGGTTAATACTAATGATATTTCAGCTTGGTGAGTATACCAAATGCTCGATTGCCTTAACAACCTAGTTGTCTCACACATATTCACCAACTGTCATTACTAACTCGTTATAGATTAACCGACTCAACTAGATCAAAGTAACCAAAATATAATACTATAGTGCATATTAATTTGTACAATTAATATAGGAATTGATGTAAGATATATCTTTGTAAAACATAGTTCCATACCTTCTTGTATTGCTCAGGTGGAGACAGTGGAACCACCTAATCCATTGGAGAGGTGTCACTGACTGTTGTGCTTGGTCCTGCATTGTCATTTGATGCTTTCCTCCACATTTGATTTCTGATCCTCATGATTTCTTCAATTTTGTTCCCATTTCCATAAGTGTTTATTCTTTCTACGCAATCTCTGCTTAAGTGACTGACTTTGTGATAGTGTGAGCATGCCATTCCAAAGTTTGACCAATTCCTAGACTTAGTTTGTCATTGTCTCATATAGTTTTCTGCTATATGTGCATATTTACCACATGTTGTGCAACTAGCCCAAGTGTTATAATCTCGTGTATAAGCATTACTTTATCTTCTCGGTTGATTTACCTTTTCTTCCTTTCCTTTAGCTTTCCATATTTGCTTTGTATTATTCCTGCATGTTTGTGATGTGTGACCATGCATGTTGCAAGTTCAATAATATTTATCCATGTATGGTTTCTTCTATTATTTTTTCAACTTGGATCTGCATTCATGTGCTTCATGTCCATGCTTATTATAGTTATAACAATTTCCATTAAATTTAGGAGGGTTTCTAGGAATACCTTTTGCTTTTCTCCTGCAAACATTTGATGTGTGGCCTGGTTTTCCACAGTGATGGAAAGAGGGATTATTTGGATTTAGACTTGAGTATACCTTCCTTTGTTCAGCTTTAGTTGACAATTCTCTTTGCCTAGTGCACCCTAATCTGGTATTGTTGTTCAGTCTTCTTTGATAGTTCAAAAATTCATCCATTCTCTTAGCACTTTCTTTAGATCTCTTAATCACTTCATTATGTTGTTGTAAAATCTTTAATTCATTTCTTAGTTTTTCATTCTCTTCTTTCAATACACCAATATCTTCTAGTCTTCTAGCAAGATTAGTATTCACTTGGTTTGCCTCATGATTCATAACAACCACTTGATTAGTGATCTCAAAATAATGTTTAGTAAGTCTCAATATATCATATTCTTTTTCTTGTAACTTTTCAGTCATCTATCTTCTGCCATCAAAAACCATGTTTCTATCTTTTTTATCTTTCTTTGCATCGTTCAAGACTTCAACCATTCTAACCATTTGTGTATCTTGACCGATTTTTAGTGCTTTCACTTGTTCAGTAAGTTGTTAATTTCTCTCATATAGCTTTGATATGATTCCTTCATATGCATTAGATATGGTACCAAATTCAAATCCATATGTGTCAAATGGGATCTCTTCTTCCTGATAATCAGTCTCATGATAGTAAAGTGCCATGTCCTTTCTCTTAATCAACATCTCCCTAAGTTTATCTTTGGCTTCTTTATATTGTTCGACATAGATCTACAGCTGTAACTTCTAATTTTCAATAGTTTTATCAAGTGTATACCCTTCCATTGTAAGATTTTTCTCTTCGGCAATTAAAATTTCTAAATAAGATAACTAGCTCTGATACTAATTATTGGGATAATTGAGGTGTGTACTAAGAGGGGAGGGGTGAATTAGTACCCTTAAAAACTTTTAAACAAATCTTTGTAACCAAATGTTCTGTAATAACCGATTGAGTAGATTGCATACACCAAACATGTAATGTCACTACTGAAACATAAATGCATGTAATGTAAACAATAAACAGACATCAAATTTAAGTACACATGACACTAGTATTTGGTATCACATAAAACCCCTATTAGAAGGTAAAAACTATGGTGGGGGTGAGATCCACAAAACTTCACTACTGTAGTAAATAAAGTAGCATGTTAAAGCTTACAAACATTGATCACTTCTGGTGATCTTACCTTGTTAGGAGTAACAATGAGATCAATTAGATCTACCTCATGAGAGGATTTAGTAACACAATGTATGTGTGCACTCAGTTAAGATATTTTTACAAAGACGGTTAAGTCTACTCTGTTAGGATATTTTAGTATTGTTATAAAATGTTAGAGAGTAACAAAGTTGTGTGATTTGAATGAATTGCAATCTCTATATTGTAGATATAGATCCTTTAAGTGTAATAAAATCTATCACCTTAATGTGAATGATAATACCTTCTACTCTATTCTGCTTGGTAGCCTTGCCTATGTTCTAAAACTAAATTTTGTAATGTAATCCTTGTCCTAAAACTCTTGTCTGAACTCTGATGTTTGTAGTATGGAAGCTACTTGATCATTACTTGATCAACATACATTACAAATGACATCATAGTATTACATATATAAAACTCCTTGACCTAATTAGGTTTTTACAATAACATACAAAACCTAAGATCAACGGTGTACAAAGTTTACATTGATCATCTAACAATAGGAGATATAAACAATTAATGTTGTGAATCTATAATTAATGTTATCCTCGATCATTGTAAACTGTTATCCAGGCTGACACAAAGTTGTTACCTATATTGATGTGCCATAACAAACTTTTATGTGGCCTCTGGTCCACTCGATAAATGTGTTCTCTCGGTGCTCGGTGTTCTTTGTGTGTCTCAGTTATACTGTATAATGTGATTATATTGTGTGCTTGGTAATCACTACACTCGGTTAACTCTGCACTTAGGTGATTATACCGACTGGTCTGACTGTGAATTTGTTACCGACTATCCATTTGAGTGCTTGGATACTAATGAAAACCTTCAAAGCTCATTTGGAGTAACAACATATGTCTACAGTAAAAAGAATTTTGAGATATCTGAAAGGCACAAAAAAATTTGGTTTATTGTACAAGAAAGGAGGTTCTTTTGATCTGCAAGTCTACACTGATGCAGATTGGGTTGGAAACATTGATGACAAAAAAATTACTAGTGGAGGTGCATTCTTTCTAGCTGAAAGATTGGTCACATGACTAAAAAAGAAGCAAAGTTGCATTTCATAGTCCACTGGCTGTGTGTGTGATTTTATGCACCTATTAAGAAGGACACAACACTTCAATAGATCATTATATCAGTGAAAAATCATAAAAAACAAGGGATTCATATAAATCACTAAAACCGATCTATTGCTTCCTATCTAGGAGAAGTTTGAAGAATGCAATAATCATGCCCTCATATTATGCACAAATCTGTGACATATACAACCTAAGAATGAAATATTTGAATAAAAACTAATCTAGATATTCAAGAAACATGCATACTAAATATAAAAATGAAGATAATAACAATGCACAATAACAAAGCTAAAATGCAACATAGATTCTTAATAATCTCAACAACACAACAATGCTTTCAACTCTAAAAATTAAGGGCCATTTGTGCTCAAAATTCATCCTATTTATAGAGGGATTTGAGAATGAGAGGAGAGAGGAAGCCATTAATGGAGGTGTAAGAATATTAATGGTGAATGTAAGAGGCATTAATGAGGGGAGCATTAATGAGGTATGGGTGAAGGGAATATGCATTAGATGAGAGCATTTAAGAGGCATGGTGAGAGTTTAAGAAGCACGAGTAAGGTTTTAAGGTCAAGCTTGAGAACTTTGACTTTTGGGAGTGGGTTGAATTCCTAGTCACAAAATTAGGAATGTGACATCATTAGAAAGTGGGTTAGGATGAAATTAAGATTAGGATTAGACTTGGCATGGGGGGAATAGGTTGGGATGGGTTTGAACCCAGGGTTAAGGTGGTTGAGGTAGGTTAGGCTAGGGGGAATATTAATGAAATGAATTATATTTAATATATTCATTCAAAAATAGGGAAATTAATTATTTAAGATTTTGATTGCTTTTGATAATTAATTTGGACTATAGCCAATTAATTAGATTAATTTAGGCTAGGGGATAGGCTTTTGCAAGTGATGAGGTATAATAGGGATTTTATTTAATTCCTTTTAAATTAATTACCTTAGCTATGTTTTGATTTAAATTGATTTGAATTGAATTGATTTGATTTGATTGGCTAAGGTGATTGATAAAAGTTAGTGATTAAATCACTTAGGAGATTAAATTTGATTTGAAGGAATTATGTCATTTGATTGAAGAGTTGTCTTGACATAATTGGGGGTATGATTACACTTAGGGAAAATAGGGTCAATGGTCAGAGTAGACCAAATTAGGGTGGTTACATTTTCCCCTCTTTGAATTGATGTGCGAGCAACGTATTGATTCAAAGAAATTTTTTTGATGTTGACTTTAGAAAGTTTGATAATTTCGCTCATGATCAAATGAAATGTCTGATGAGATCAATCTCACACTTGATTGAACTAAACTGATAGAATTGACTTTGAGCTTGATCGAACAAAGGTCAATAAGCAAAGATCTTAAAGATACCAATTCTGAACTTGGTTGTCATCCAAAGATTGATAATACTGATTCTGAACTTGGTTGTCATTCAAAAGTTAGTATGAAGCTGCCAGGATCTTAGTAAGAATCTAAGAAAAAGTAGGCATAAGATATCCAGCTTGTGAGAACCGAAGCCTTCAATCCAACAGTTCTGACTTAGTCAAGGAGCTGTCATGCCTTTAGTTTTTTGATAACGAAGTCATTTTAATATTGTTGTTTCAAGCAAGAATTTGATTGATGATTGTGTGATCATGCCCCCTCGGGAAAAAAATTGAAGGAAAGAATAAAATCCTTCTTGTTGAAATGATGTATCACTTGCAGTGATCGGTTAGGTCAAGAAAGAATGGATTAGAAGAAGTGAAGGAATGAAGGTGTGTTAAGAGTAAACACACGGGTACCAAGTTAATTACATAAAAAATGTGAGTGTTGAGTCTAATAAAATGATGTCTAACCAAGATTTTTGATGAAATGTGCAATTTTGATGATATAGAACCTGGAAAACTGAGTTTCAGAATAGATGGAGCAAGTCTGCATTTTCAGGAGCTGTCGCAAAATTGTACTATATCATGTAAAATGACATAGTTACCATTGATTTTGTTCCCAACTAATCAAAAAGAGAACAAAAAAGAAGTTTTAGTTGTCTGGGAGGAGTTTCAGAACTCCTAAATAGCTCAAAAAGTCTAATATATATCTCAAAAATCACTTTTTAACTAATCATTTTCACTTTTACCTTTAGTAATTTTCAGAGCTCTGTAGAGAAGATGGTGGTCCTGATCAGAAAGTATCATTTCAAGCTCATCCATCGACATCAGTGCCCGGTCAATTACACACCTCTGATAAGTACTCATAAACCTACCCTATGAATTTTGCAAAATTAATTTTTATGCATTTTTGTAGAAGTTATAGCCAATTTAGTTTTGCGTCGAATCTGGGATTCTGAATTGCACCCTGTTAAACCCGTGTTGTATCCTGTGGATACAATAAATCCTGCATCATCTTTGGGATTTCCTAGATCGTACCCTGTAGAACCAATTTGCATCATTGTTTGTAGATTTTAGGATGGCTTTTGAATTACCTTGTACCCTGCAAAATAGGTTCGTACGCCACATCCTGTGTCGCATCCTGTTAATTATGTATTGTATTCAGGATACGCAATCATATCCTAAAAATCAAGGATCGTATCCCGTAAAAAGGATCGTACCCTGTTTATACAAAATTGTTTCTTGTTTTTAGACTTAGAGTTCTGTAAAATGTGAACTGTCTTTGATCTGCTGGCTAGCAAAATACTTAGTGGATCCTATTTTTGTGTAGTCGTCATAGATAGAGCACTGATTTGCCTTTGTAATTGCTATTTTGATGTAAACTAAGTCCCTTTTGAGGTAGTATATTTTTGTGGACCATACCCTGGACGTGTCCTTGCCTTGGTGTGATAGTTGTCAGATGATGAGCTAGATATAGTAGCTCGATTAGGTTTACAGTATTTGATAGATTTACCCGACATTAGGGTACATTGAGGGTTATTGATTGCTCTTGCCGAGAGATGGCACTCATAGCGCAACACCTTCCATCTCCCAATCGGGGAGATGATCATCACACTAGAGGATGTGTGGAAGATACTATGAGTTCTAGTGATGGGTCACAAGGTGCATTTTGAGGCGAAATCTGCCATTGCCATTGGTGCAGCTCATCATTTCTTTGGAGATGATACCCTTGCTCAGAGATACATCACCTGGAACTACATGTGTGATCACTATGATCGCCTGTGGGTATACTTAGCTAGATTTTTTGGTGACATCCTAATGCCAGACAGAGGACAACATGGTTTTCTTTTAGGATGGGTAGATATGCTAAAGCAAATGGTTGTTTCAAGATGCATATTTGCATAGGGTAGCTGCATTCATACCCATATGTATAGGGAGCTCCATGAGATTGTATATCATCATTCCTTGAGTATGATTGTAGGGACACTGATTATGCAGATCTAGGCCTGGGAGCATATCTCAGTTACACGGCTAGTAGTAGACAGGCAACACGTACCAGAGCAGCCTTATGTGTATATGTATGCAGGCCTTATCCAGCAACCCCATCTGCGAAAGGTAGAGTACTGGTGTCACCTATTCGATGATATGACAGTGGTAGTATGGACACCATACTTGGATTGTAAGGAGTGCGGATCTGACAGATGATAGATGCCATTCTTCTTTCAAAATAGATACTTGATCGGCCAGACCCAATATATTATAGAGTGTATCTTGCATACCCATGTTTTGAGATAGTTCGATCGAGTACAGGGCAGGAGTTAGGACATGACTGTATATGCCAGGGTCAGAGATGAGACACCATATTGGGGTCCTCAATTGAGATACAAGACAACTCATTGGGAGATCAGGGACATGGTCAGAGTTGCTTGGGACCTCTGACTAGATGTGGCAAATGCAGGTTGTTCCGACGGGTATCTAGCACAGATGCTCAAGCATCCTTTTCCATGGTTTATAATACTAGATGAGGCCATTCCTTGTATCAAGGACCCTCCAGATTATTATCCTACTGAGGATCATCTTTCCAGAGGTAGAGGAGGATCTCAGAGAGAGAGGGAAGTTGGAGGTAGGGACGGAGGCAAAGATGGTGGACGAGATGGGAGATGCCCTCCTCCAGATGATGGTGATGATGGTGGAGATGACAGGGGTGGAGGTGTAATGGGTGGTAGTGGTGGTGCTAGTGGAAGTGGAGAGGGTCGGCATACCTAATTCAAATTTATTGCTCCATAAATGGATCTAGGGCCATTACTCACAGGAGAGCAACAGAGACATTAGAGGCAGCAGCAACAACAGAGGCCACATGACAGGCCACAGGATAGGCCCTCAGGGCAGGATATAGGTAGGGGCTCTGGCATGGATGGGGATCCTTTATCTTAGTGTGAGTGGGAGTGAGAGAATCTTAGGGCTAGGATCAGTACTTTAGAGGCCAGGCTCACTATAGCAAATGTGTTGCTGGCAGATAGAGATGCGTAGCTTGAGCGGCTTAGGGAAGAGAGGGATACACAGGCCCGTACTGTAGTACACCAGGAGAAAAGAGCGACATATTATTACACTTTATATCATGCAGTAGTGCCAGAGGGGCAGAGAGCCATATCTTTTTCATGTTTAGTACAATAGTTCGAAGGGGCTATGCCACCACCAGCAACTCCTTTTGTACCTCCTCCTCCTCCAGATCAGGGAGAGGGGGGAATTTAGACATGATGCATCTTTTTGTACTATATCTTGTGAGAGCATATTGTATATCTGGATCCTTATGGGACCACTCTTTTGTATCATGACATTCATACATGTATATCTTGATTTGTACTGATTCTCTGATACTCTTTTTGTAGACAGTTCCATATTTTTGATCCGTTACATGATTTGATATATATATATATATATATATATATATATATATATATATATATATATATATATCTGATGCAGCTCTTCCTGATTCTGACATGTTCATGTGTTCTTTTTGCTTTGAGATACTTGATGCACATGTGATGTATGTTTATATTGGTCGTATGATGGGTTAGATTAGATGATGACATCTTTTATGTTGTTTGATTTATTACTAATATGAATGTGTTTCCAATGATGCTAAGTGAATATGCAAATGTATGTTTTTGATATTTTCTTTATGCAAGTAAATGTATGGATGTATTTTTAGGATGTAGAAAGAAATGCAATGCATTTTTTATATTTTCCTCTTACTCATATATGAATGCAGAATGTATGTTATGGATATGCAATGAAATTGATATCAATAATAGTTTGAGGATGTAATTAACTTGGATTTATGAATAAAATTTAGAAATGGTTTTGAGCTGAAATCCCTTATATTGTTTCTTTCTTAGTAAAAATGAATCATGCAATCTCTAAATGCATCTACATGCATACTTTTAGGACTATCACTGATTTGTAGATATTGTAACATGTTTATCATCATTGGGTGCTTTGGGAACGGATGCCACTTGATAGTACAACAATCACTAATACCCATTGATATTATGAAAGTATGAATACTGTGTTTGGATGCAATGTTGGAAATAGACTTAGGCATTAAGCCATGGAAGCCAGGATAACAAGTTAGTCACCTTCCTTTTACTATATCAGAATCTATGTAAGGTAAGATATTGGACCCGCAATGAACTTGAAAATTCATATCCTTGGGTATATTATGTTTCATACACCTTCGTGAGAATCTGAGTTTAGAAAATAGACAAGGAAATTGTTTCAACCTCACCATAGTTTACACATAACAAAGATTAAGATATATGTGGCTATCCACTCATGTTGGCAGCTCTTACCATAAACATCCAAGTTAGGTGAAAATTATAGGATCATTTGGAGCAATCACCGTATGCAGAAAACCAAGAAAATGTTATGCCCCCCGTCCTTGTGACTCTTTGTCTTTGCGCAGACATCATGGAGTAACTCGGATACATAAAAACCATCAATTGAAAATCAATCAAAGAAAACTTATAAGTGCTTAGATGCCCCTAGTTAAAACATCATCAATATATAAAAGAGTCATAATCAAACCAAGATCAAACTGTGTGCTTAATTAGTATTCAAAAAATACTATTGATTCATTTTTCAAGCGCAATAGAGATTCATCAATCAAAATTTGGAATTTTAAGCAATATGTGTTCCATGTTTGTATATAACCTTGTCTATGTTCACAATCCAATGTAGTTCTTAGGGACACTGTTTATGTGAGTGCAATGTTTGTGCCAGATAGGTGGTTTTTAAAGACACACCCTTGTTTCATGAAAGTGACATTTTGGTGCAATTTTTGAGATGTCTTGTGTTGGAAGGCAAACCATCCTAGGGAAACCTAGTAGATGCAACCTAACATGATAGAAAAGATGCCCCCAGTGCAGAATGATTTGTTTCCTAAGACCAAAAATGCAGACAAATCCCAAGCAAGGATAGGACATTTGTAAGGAAACAGAGTCAACCCATTGCACAGGTGTAATCGCGAAGGCTTAGTATCAGCAATGCATTGATAGATAGAGCATAGAATACAAGTGATGCCTAATTGCTAGGTTTTTAGCACTCAGCAAAGCTTCTTCTTTTGCTACCAAGATGCATGTTTGCCAGGTTTTCATCAAGACACTTTTCTCTTTTTCAATTTTTTTTTCTATTTTTGCATTTTTGAATTTTTTTGTAGTACCAAGGTGCCTTTTTGCCAGGTTTTCACCAAGGATACCTTTCTTCAGGACCTTTTCCACTATTTTTGGATTTCTTCAGGATCAATTTTCTATTTTTTGGTATTTTCTGAGATTTTCACTGCATAGGATCTGCTAGCCAAACATCAAGCATAGAACCACTTCAAATGTAGAGTATTGATAGGATTCTGAAGGACATCTCCCTCAGGTGTAGTGATTTGATAGGATCTAGTCCCAAAAGTTGCAGTAATGACATAAGGTCCCAGGTAGTTAGGTTCAAACTTTCCTTTATGTTCTTTGTTAGGCTGGTTCTTAGGATTCTCTTTCAGAATGAGATCCCCCACTTGAAAATGTCATGGTTTGACCTTTTTATTGTACCCTTTTGACATGTGTGTTTAGTACACTTTTAGATGATCGAACACCTATTGTCTGTGCTCATCAAGTAATTCTAGTGCATTCACCCTATCGATGCGGTATTGTTCATCAGTAACAAGACCTTGTAAAGATACCCGCAAATATGGGATTTCAACCTCAAAGGTAGTATTGCCTCAGTGCCATAGACTAGGGCAAATGGTGTGGCTCCAATTGGTGCTCTAATGCTTGTTCTATAGGCCCAAAGTGCCAGATTTAATTGTAAATGCCAGTCTCTGCCAGAGTTACTCACAGTTCTGTGTAGGATCTTGAGAATATTTATATTAGATGCCTCAGCCTGTCCATTAAATTGAGGATAATAGATTGAGGAGCAGTGTTGAGTAATGTGAAACTGTGTGCAAAGGTCTTCGATGTCTTGGTTTTTAAATTGGCCCCCATTGTCTGTTACAATTGAAGAGGGTATCCCATATCTACAAATAATGTAGTTCAAGATGAACATAGCCACCTGTTTGCCAATGGCTTTGATTAGAAGCATGACTTCGACCCACTTAGTGAAATAATCGGTGGTCGTAATGATGAACTTGTGTCCACTTGAAGAATTAGGATATATTTGTCCAACCAAGTCAAAGGCCCATTGCTGAAATGGCCAATGTGTTATGAAATGTATGAGTTCTCTGGCAGGAGCATGGATAAAATTTCCATGTGTTTGACATTTATGACATGTTTTGGAAAATTGAATAGCATCTTTTTCCATTGTAGGCCAATAATAACCTACTCTGAGCAGTTTCTTGGCTAATGAAAAACCATTTGAATGTGATCCACATACACCTTCGTGGACTTCTTTTTATGCGCAATCTGACTCTTCGTGTTCTAAACATCTAATAAGTGTACCGTTGAAACCTCCTCTATATAAGTTATTAGTAATGAGGACATAACATGATGTTGTCCTAATCAAGGCTCATTTTTAATTTCTAGATAGATCGTTGGGAATAGTTTGGTCAGTTAGGTAGGCAATGATCTTAGTATACCAAGATTGGTTTTGGGCATTCAAAGCACAAATTACTTGGTATCCAGGTGTATCAAAGGCTAGGTAGGATAATTCTTCCACCAAGAAGTCATAGCAGAATGATGTTCCTCTAATTGTAACATGGATGTCAGTGTAGCCATAACATCTACAACTTTATTCTCTATTCTAGTTATATACTAAAATGTGTCAAAGACAAAGTATTTCTTTAGGTCATCAACCAGTTGCTTGTAGGGAATCAACATATCATCTTTCATCTGATAGTATCCATTGACTTGATTTATAATGAGTTGGGAGTCACCATACACATGCAACTCTACAATCTTCCATTCCATGGCAAGCTTAAGACCATTTACCAATGCTTCATATTCAGAAATGTTATTTGTGCATGGAAACGTCAATTTGTAGGACTTGGGTATTTTGTATCCTTGAGGAGTTATGAATAGAACCCCCGATCTAGAGCCTTGTTACATGAAAGAACCATCAAAGTACATCTTCCATGTATATTTAGTTAGATCCATAATTGTTTCATTAGGGAACTCAATTCTTAAAGGTTCATCATCTTGGAGAGGCGAATCAACTAATTGATCTGCGAGGACTTGTCCTTTAATAGCCCTTATGTCCACATACTCAATGTCAAATTCACTTAGAATGAGGACCCACTTTGCCAGATGTCTTGTTAATGTTGTCTTTATTAGGAGGTACTTCAAAGGATCTATTTTTGCAATGAGCCTCACTGTATGTGATAGCATATAATGTCTTAATTTTTGTGATGCAAAGACAATTTCTAAGCAAGTTTTCTCAATAATGTTGTAATTGAGTTCATAGGATACTAGTGTTCTACTGATGAAGTAGATTGCTCTCTCCTTTTTAGTCTCATCCTCTTGTGCTAGCAATACTCCCAGTGATGTAGTTATAGCTGAGATATATAGGAGTAATGGCTTTCCATGAATGGGTGCCATAAGAATAGGAGGAGTAACTAGGTATTCTTTTAATTCTCTGAAGTTGGCTTCACAGTGTTCATCCCATTTAAA
This sequence comes from Thuja plicata, assembly GCA_018584345.1. Lineage (NCBI taxonomy): Eukaryota > Viridiplantae > Streptophyta > Pinopsida > Cupressales > Cupressaceae > Thuja > Thuja plicata. The sequence goes on from MU223652.1 coordinate 199,072, forward strand.
GGTGATACCTTTGTACAGTAATTTGGTAAAAGGTTGTGCTATGTCTGCAATTTGTGACATGAACCTCTTGATTGACTGTAGTCTCCCTTGTAATGTACTAATTTGACTAATGTTGCATGGAGGAATCATTTCTAGTATAGCTTTGACTTTCCCAGGTTCTACCTCTATTCCTTTTGCTGAGACAATAAATCCTAGGAGCTTTCCTGATTGGACTCCAAAGGCACATTTCTTTGGATTGAGCCTGAGTTGAAACTTCTCCATACGATCCAATATCTTCCTTAAGTCATTGATATGAGTAGTCCTTTCTTTTGATTTTGCTAAGGTATCATCTACGTAATCTTCCATGTTTTTATGCATCATATCATGGAATATAATGGTCATAGCTCTTTGGTATGTAGCACCTACATTCTTTAACCCAAACAACATAACGTTTCAGCAAAAGGTTCCCCATGCGCATGTAAATGTGGTCTTTTCTTGATCTTTAGGAGCAATTTTAATCAGGTTATAGCCTGAGAAACCATCCATTAGTGAGTACATTTGGTAGCCTGTTGTGAGATCTATGATCATATCAATATTAGGCAGTGGAAAATCATCCTTAGGACACGCCTTATTTAAGTCTCTGAAGTCTATACAGATCCTGATAGATTTATCTAATTTAGATATTGGGACCACATTAGAGATCCATCTTGCGTAAGCGATGACTCTGATGAATCCAACTTTCAATAATTTCTCTAGCTCTGCTTTGACCAGTAATGCAACATGAGGATGCATCTTTCTTAGCTTCTGTTTCACGGGTTTAATCCCATGAGCTATAGATAAATGGTGCATTATCAATTAGCCCAGGCATATCGGTGTAAGACCATGCAAAGTTGATCTTTTTATCTTTTAGGAACTCAGATAATTGTGCCTTTTCCTCATCTAACAAAGATTGTGCTAGGTGAACAATTTGAGGAACTTCAGTTGTGCCCAAGTTAACTGGTTGTGTTGGTTCTATCAGAACTGAAGATATTTATTGAAGGTGCTTGGGTAGGATATCAAGAATCTCATCCTTTGGAACCTCTGAGAGGTTTTCACCACTAGATATGTCTTTTGTTTTTACTATTCTAGAATCTGACGCTGCCACAACGTGGTTTTCACTATAAGTTTTCTTTTTCTTTTTCTTTTTCAATTTGTGACTAAGAAACTTGATATCCTCCTGTGACATGTTCAAGCTCCTTGCATTGGTGGAAGAAGGGTAAGGTTCACAAGCATTTAGGTAGCAAGCCAAAGTGTAGTCATTAGGAAGCTCTAGGACATTAGTAGGATCTATATTAGTCCAATCAATTAGGTCTAGGTTTATTAAAGACAAGGAGTCAGATCTTGGGAAGGATAGCATCACGTCAACGTTAAGACTATTAACTAACATGAAATGTTTTGTTAAGTCTATCTCTTCAATGTTTAGATCAATAAGATTCAAATCGTCATTATCAGATTCGTTGTTATTTATATGTGGACCAAACTCTAGTGACTCATTAGTGAAACTTTCTTCTTCATCTCTTCGTAGGAGGAGGTTCCTATCTTGTAGTCTCTAAATTTCTTTCAGGTCTAGGAAAATACTTGTTTCTTCATCAATGAGTGGGGGAAGGGATACCTCCTCTGCTTTGGGAATATCATCATTGTTAGGAGTGGGGTTAGAATGCTCTCTATGTTATGATGGAGCTGCAAACATGTAAATTACATCTATTTCAATGTCCTTCATGGCAACAGATAGACCATCCCACTCATAATCATGGGAGTCTGTTATTTTGTCATCAAACTTGTTCAAGAATTCAGCAAAAGTTACCTGATGTACTCTATTAGCCACTTGTAGATCAAAGTGTGGTAAATCAAGGACATGTGAAACTGTGACTAACTGCCCCTAGTTAGGATGTGAATCCTATTGTTGGGGTGTGTCTTTAGTAGTTTTTGCTAACAATGGAACCTATGGAATGTATTTTGTTATTTGTTCTGCCTCTTGAATAGTAGTTGGTGTTAACAAAGGGATATGAGTGTCTTGTGGTACCTCAAAGCTTGGTACATATCTTTCACCTTGATATTTGGGATTCCCTATACCAATATGTAATAATATCTCATAGGACCATTGTTCTAGTTCTATTTCTTCTTCTTTATCATTTCCATCGTTAAAGATCGGACAATCCCTTGAAGAATGGTCTTTAGATTTATTATTGAAACCCAACCCTATTTTATCTTTGGTATCCCTGAATTCCATGTGTACAGGTTCAATGAGTCCTTTTCCTTTGTCTCCTAAAGGTCCTTTTCCTTTATACCCCATTTGTTTGAGTAGATCGTAGCCTTTACCATACTTTTCTGGGGATATTTCTGCATTTTTTACCTATGTTTCCTTGGGTTCCCCCTGGTAAAGCCAGGCCAAGACTGCTTGTTCTTCATTTTCATCCCCTTGGGAGGTAGATGTTTTAACCATACCAGTTTCTTTGTGAATTTATGGATTTTTAGACATAGTGGGTTTGAAAGATGGGGAAGGTTTCCCATAGGATCTTGGTGACACTGGAAGCTCTATCAATGATGGGATCATGTCCAGCTTGTATTCGCCCATACTAGTTTCTTCAAGTTTTAAGGTCTTTCCAAAGCCTTTCATAACTATGTCTTTTGTAGTCTCGGGTACAATCTCTTTTGGAGCTTCCTTGTTATGTGGGACCATACTACCTGCTTTAACATTGTTGCAAGTATAACTGGCATCTGCAGGAATTGTTACCTCCACCCCATTATGTGGGAATTTGATACATTGGTGGTAAGCAGATGGTACTACTTGCATTTCATGGATCCAAGGTCTCCCTAACAGTATGTTGTAAGCCAAGGGTAGATCCAGAACTTGATATATGACATTTCTTTCAATCGGTTTGATTCTGATGGGAAGAACAATAAGACCTTTAGAGGATCTTTCTTCTTCATCATAAGATTTGATAGTGATTTTGCTTCTAGAAATCAATGGTTTATCCTGAGAGACCTAGTTTCCTGATTAGATTAAGGGTACAAATATTCAACCCTGCACCTCCATCTATCAATACACGTCTAATACGAGATTTTTGAATTAGGACTTCGATATGAAGGGGTTGATTATGTGGGTGTGTCAAGGATTTATCATCTTCTTCTGAAAAAGAGAGGTAATGTGGCATTGAGATGTGATTAACCATTGCTTGGAATTTGTCTACATCAAGGTCCTTTTGCACATTTGTTGCATGTAGGGCTTGTTCAAGAATTTCCCTATGCACTGAGGAGATTTTAAGCAACTTAAAAATGGAAATTTGAGCAAAGGTTCGTTGCAATTGATCCACCAAGTTATACTTCACTGCAGGAATAGTAACTATTTGTTTTGCTACTGTTGGTTTAGGAATAGTGATAATGGGTACCTTAGAAGTTGTTGCCAGTTTTGATGAGGAATTAGGTCATTTAATCGTGACTTGTGCTTGATTTTGGGTTACCGCATTTGATTGTGAAGATGTATCTTGAACACCTTTGATAGTGACCACATTAATTGATTCAATTTTAATGTCTAGCACATTTATCACATTATCATTTTTAGAGTAGGCGTAGTTAACTTCATTTTATTTTCCTTTAGATGCTTCCCCTTTCTCATAATTAGGGAATGGCTTGTTAAATGTCGTATGGTCTTCATTAGTGGTGTGCCCTTCCACTTTGATCTTGCCTCCTTCAATAAGGTCTTGGATAACATGTTTGAGTTTAAGATAGTTGTTAGTCTTATGTCCTTTGTTTTTGTGGAAACACAATAAAAATTGTCATCCCACCACCTTGGTTTGACTTATGGTTCCCATGGTTTTGAATCTGGGATCGTGAGAACTTTGTTGTCCAAGAGTGTTTTTAAAACAGTCTCAAGAGGCTCTCCCAAAGGAGTAAATGTTCTTTGAGGTTTAGAAGTCTATGGTCGACCTTTGTTGTTCTCATTGTTTGATTTAGGTATAGAGATTATTACCTTGGCATATTTACTTTCTTGCATGCTATTTGTCAGATTGAACACTATGGGTTTAGGATTAGCATTGGACGCATCTACCACTCCATTGTTAACAACATTCTTGTTTTGTTTCCACCATTTATTCTTTTTGTTGGAGTTGGTAGGTTTGTTGTCACTTTGGAATGTGATTTATCCCTTTTTAACCATGACTTCTTCGATACAGATGGCATTTTTTTATCATTCTGTCAAAGCTAGGGGAATATTGCATTTGCAATGTGTAGTTCAATTCTGGTATAAAGTTATTTACAAATATGTTCATCTTCTCGGATTTGGGAATATCTCTTGAATATCTTGCAAAGATTTTCCTCCACCTTTGTAGAAAGTGTGTAAAGGATTCGTCGGTTCTTTGTTTAGTGTTACACCGATCCATCATAGTCACATCATGTTGTATATTGTAGGAGTAGTGTTGGATAAATTGTTGAATTAACTCCTCAAAAATTTTGACCTTAGGTGTAAGCTTTGAGAACCACTCCATGGTGTTTCCACCTAGGCTTCCTAGAAACAGCCTCACGAGGTATGTAGGTTCATGTATGTACTCTATGCTAAGAGCACAAAAATCTCTCACATGGTCATGCAGATCAGTCCCTCCCATATATTTTTCATATTTTGGGCTTGCCATGTTGGGAGGAAACGAAACCATATTAATACTCTTGTCGAAGGGAAATGGACAAATGGAGTCCAAAGAGTATTTTGTCTTGGGTTTAGCCTTCTCTTGTTTGAGATTTGCAAGCTCAGTTTGCATCAAGGTTAGTTGTTTGGCGAGAATAGAGATAGGAGTTAATACCTCTTTTTCCTTTAGTTGTTCAACATCATAATCTTTAGGTAATTTTACGCCTATGGATGCTAGATGGAGAAAGTATTTCTCTTTATCTTCGCCAATTATCTTTTCCAAATTTTTTTGGAATTTCTTACTCTATTTGAGTTTATTGTATTCTTCTTCAGTGATGTCTTTATCACTGTTTGAACCAAAAAAAGGACAGTCTATGTTTTGTTCTTCTTTACCATCACTATCTTCATGTTTTTGGTTTTTGTCATTGTCATATTCCTCAAAAGCCTCACTCCATTCATGAGTGGGTCTTTCTATTTATGGGGAGTCTAAATCGAATAGGGAACTGCGAGATGTTTCTCCTTTTTGAAAGTGTAGTGATCTTGGAGGTACTTCTGATTCTTTAGAAGTGTACTTGTTGCGTCTTGTGTTAACCATGTATTTGTATCTCAACTTTTGTCCAAGTTTCTCGATATTGTCAAGTAGAGTCTCAAATCATTCAAGTGAGTGTGTCTAGGTAGAAGTGTCATTTGTGTTTTGGTGGAAGTAAATGATTCCAGCATCAAAGGGTTAGAATGACCTGATAGTGAGCTAGGAATCAAGTTGTTTTGAAAATTGGTTAGACCACATGTATTGAGATTGACTGTGAGAGACCGACATGACATACAAGGTGAACCTAAAAAAGTTTTTGATCCAGCAATAGTGAGACCAAAAAAAGCAACAGGAACAGACTAAAGAGCCAAAAGGGTATCCAATTTTACTAAAATTTTCTGAGAAACAATTATGCACATAGTCATTGTCCTAGATGCGAGCCTCTGCATATGGGCCAGGAAATATAGGATGTGAGCTTCTGATGAACTAAAGGCGACCTTTCTTCCTAAATGCGATGAAATGCTGACTAGATGCGATGCAGGATACTAGATATGATCTTGCACAACCTAATACGAGCCAGGATAGACTAAAAATAACTGTTTGCAATTTTGGAAATCTGGTGTCTAATTTGTCTTGAAGTTTGTGCAATTTTATCTGATAATAAGTTATTATTTAGTCTTTCCAGTGAGTGAAAAATACAACATGTAGCTAAAGGATTGAATTTTGTCGCTTGTTTGGATGATTTATCTTGTTAATAAAATTTCAGACACATCAAGAAGATTTGCATTGTTAGGGGTGAACAGACACATTCTTACGCCCTATTTTCTAGGTAGAGGATGAAAATCCTTGCTTGCTGATTTAGGTACACACTCAAATGCTAATCAGAATATGGCCATCACCAATCATGCAATGGCTCCAGTCATGATGCCATATTAGCCGACTCCAAATGCAAGTGAGGGCATGATATGATGAGTGTTTTGGGGCAATTACTTTTTGCCTTGCACAAGGATTATCACCCTTTCAGGGATGAATCAGGTAGTTTGACTACAAAGTTTGTTGTTTATGATTGGAAAATCCATTCAAAACCATCTCTTATAGAATTGCACAAAGAAAAATTGAGACTTATAGCCCTATGAGTACTCAAATAGGTGTAGTCGCACAAGCAAGATTCAAGCGGCTCCATTCTACACATACCCAAGCATGTTCAAGGACTAATGTCAAAATTCTAAGAACAAAACCAATTCTATCTTTCGAGGCTTTGGCCTATGAGGAAGCAATTATTTATAGTGATTTGGAAGGGTTGGCGTAAAACCTTTCCTCACTTGGTTCATTCCCGAGAGATTTTTTCCTCAACCGGAAGGCCCTCTAAAGTTTAATAAACATATAAAGGATTGGTGAATGTAGGATTTCTAGATTTTTGATTCCTTGGAAGAAGAAGAGCATACTCTCCTAGTTCATGTAATTTTCTCCCAAAATTATGTCAAGCAAAGTTCTTTCCCTCAAACGTTGTCACTCAAAACTCAATCTCCTATATCGAGTTTTTGATTCCCCCACTTGGAAGGAAGAGAAAATCCCCTAGCGAGACTAAGTAGTAAGCTTGAGTTCAATTTTAAGTTCCTGTTTTAAGAAAGCACAAAGTATTTGGAAACCAAATTTTGTGTTTTTTCAATTTCCTCAAATTAGGTGATTTGCTTGTTCATTTACTTCTCCAAATTTAGAAAATGACTTTGCTTTGTTCAATTTTTCCACAAGATTTAATGCTTTGATTGTTTAATTACTTTGTCCAAAAGGGAAATTTAAACGATGATATTGTTCAGTTAGTCCCACAATAGTTTAGTGATTTGCTTGTTCAGTTATTGTTGCCCAAAATTTAGACGATTTGTTTGCTTTGTTTATTTACCCCAAATTCCTTTCAAATCATATATCGACTTGTGAGTTTCTGATTCTCCTTAAAAGGAAAAGAGAATATTCCTCTAGCTAATTTAGTAAGAGATTGGAAAATGTTTTTAGTTTGGAATGCATAACAAAAATAGAAGTCAAGATGGGGGATTGGCAACTTGTAAAACCAAAAATCGGTAGTCTTTTTCCAACTCATTTAGCAAGAGAGTTTCTGAAAGTGATTTGCAAACACAAGTTAGGTTGTTTAAAGAGAAAAAGCACAACAGATCAAAGCATTAATGGTTAGGCAACCAAATTGTCAAATTTTTAAACCAAATACAATCCTGGAAATCCAGGAAATGACCTTATCTACCAGATGTGATGAAATACCCCAAAAAATGATGAAATGAAACCAGATACGAGACTTTACTAGAAATGATCCAGGATTTCCATGATGTGAGCCTAGATTCTACGATGCGAGGGCATATCTTGGATGCGAGCCTTTATGACCAAAAATGAGCCTGTTCGGGAAACCTGAGAGGAAAAATTAGTTGAAAATGGATGCAAAATGTGAAAAATTGCCCCACTATGGGCGCCAAAAATGTGTGTGATTATATGCACCTGCTACGAAGGACACAACACTTCAATAGATCATTATATTAGTGAAAAATCATAAAAAAAAACAAGGTTTTCATATAAATCACTAAAACCGATCTATTGCTTCCTATCTAGGAGTAGTTTGAAGAATGCAATAATCATGCCCTCAGATTATACACAAATCAGTGACATATATAACCTAAGAATGAAATATTTGAATAAAAACTAATCTAGATATTCAAGAAACATGCATACTAAATCTAAAAATGAAGATAATAACAATGCACAATAATAAAGCTAAGATCCAACATAGATTCTTAATAATCTCAACAACATAACAATGCTTTCAACTCTAAAAATTAAGGGCCATTTGTGCTCAAAATTCATCCTATTTATAGAGGAGTTTGAGAGTGAGAGGAGAGAGGAAGCCATTAATGGAGGTGTAAGAACATTAATGGTGGATGTAAGAGGCATTAATGAGGGGAGCATTAATGAGGTATGGGTGAAGAGAATATGCATTAAATGAGAGAATTTAAGAGGCATGGTGAGGGTTTAAGAAGCATGGGTGAGGTTTTAAGGTCAAGCTTGAGAACTTTGACTTTTGGGAGGAGGTTGAATTCGTAATCACAAAATTAGGAACGTGACATCATTAGGAAGCGGGTTAGGATGAAATTAAGATTAGGATTAGACTTAGCATGGGGGGAATAGGTTGGGATGGGTTTGAACCCAGGGTTAAGGTGGTTGAGGTAGGTTAGGCTAGGGGGAATATTAATGAAATGAATTATATTTAATATATTCATTCAACAATAGGGAAATTAATTATTTAAGATTTTGATTGCTTTTGATAATTAATTTGGACTATAGCCAATTAATTAGATTAATTTAGGCTAGGGGATAGGCTTTTGCAAGTGATGAGGTATAATAGGGATTTTATTTAATTCCTTTTAAATTAATTACCTTAGCCATGTTTTGATTTAAATTGATTTGAATTGAATTGATTTGATTTGATTGGCTAAGGTGATTAATAAAATGTAGAGATTAAATCACTTGGGAGATTAAATTTGATTTGAATGAATTATGCCAGTCGATTGAAGAGTTGTCTTGACATAATTGGGGGTATGATCACACTTAGGGAAAATAGGGTCTATGGTCAGAGCAGACCAAATTAGGGTGGTTACACTAGCGAGGTAGAATATGTTGTTGCTACTATGAATTGTGTAAATATAGTATAGATTAAATAATTACTTGAAGGTATGCAAGAGAAGATCAAAGACCCAATCACTATTTTTTGTGATAATACAAGTGTTATTAATATATTAAAGAACTCGGTTATGCATTCAAAGACCAAGCACGTTTCTATCAAGTATCACTACTTGAGAGAACAAATTCAAGAGAAGAATGTGAGATTGGAATATGTCAATTCAAATGAACAATTGGTTGATATCTTTACAAAGCCACTACCTAAAGATTCTATTGAGTATCTCAGGGGTAAATTAGGGGTTCTTCCTGTAACCACCTGAATTTGGTCTGTCGCAACTATGGACCCTATTTGCCCTAAGTGTGATCATACCCTCGATTTATGTCCAAACGACCCTGTTACTGCTTGGCATAATTCTTTAAATCAATTTAATAT
>MU223652.1:214490-236562 GCA_018584345.1 Thuja plicata
TTTTGTTAGAAGATTTGTTCAGACATTTATAAGCTTTGCTTTTAGTAGAATATCCTAGAAATATTCCTTCATCACTTTTAGAGTCAAGTTTCCCATTTCTATCATCTTTCAGTATATAACATTGACTACCAAAAATTCTAAAGTAACTCACATTTGGTGTGTATCCATACCATAGCTCACAAGGTGTCTTATTTGTGTCTTTATTCAACTGAACTCGGTCAATGTATAGACAATAGTACTTACAACTTATCTCCAAAATGTTTGTGTGATGCCTTTCTCAATCATCAGTGTTCTAGCACAATCAACAATTGATCTATTCCTCCTTTTAGCAGTCCCATTTTGTTGTGGTGTTCTTGGTGCAGAAACATGTCTTGTGATCCCATGCTCATTACAAAAGTTAGTGATCTTAAACATTTCAATTCTTTTCTACTCTTTTTTTCAAATTTAGCTTTATACCATTTAAACATCTTACATGCTTCAGATTTCTCTTTAAAGAATATGACAGTCATCATCCAAGAATAGTATCAACAAATAGAATAAAGTATATATCTCCATAATAACTCTTTGTTCTCATTGGTCCACATAAGTCAGTATGGACTAACTCCATAATAGCATTAGATGTGTAGGTTTTTCTCTTGAAACTAGACTTTGTCATTTTTCCTATTTGACAATTCTCGCACATAACATGGTCGGGCTTTGAAATACTCGGTAAGCCTCTCACTTTTCTTTTCTTACTTATCTTAACCATGTTGTCAAAATTCACATGACATAACCTTTTATGCCACAACCAAATGTCTTCATTTATAGCCAATAAACAAGTGGTCTAAATATTATCAAGGTAGAATAGATTACCTTTTGCTTGTTCACCAGTGTCAATCACTTTCCTTCTCTAAAATATATCATTGCCTTTTTGTTCTCAAATGCAACTCGGTGTCCTATGTTGTTCTACTGTGAAACACTCAACATATTATAGTTAAGTCCTTCCACGCAATATGCATTTTCACATCTGATCATATTATTGTTAGTGAATAGATTTGTCCTTCAAAAGAATAGATAAACAAACTAACTCAAAATGCCCAGAAAGAAGAACAAAGAGCACTAACAGTTGGATAAGTTATCATTAAATTCATAACTCTCCTCTTAATTAAGAGGTACAACTCCCTCTTAAACGATACACAATGAATAAATTGTTGGTTATCTCTTTAACCAGAAGACACAAAGACAAACTAACATTCATCCATCAACATGACATGAATGTGATTGCAAATTTAAATAACTTTTAAAGAAAATTAAATACATGGCACAAAGACCATATAATCAATCTTTCCACTACAGAGAGATAAGAGGAAAAATTATCATTTTATTTTGTTCATATGAATGCACAAAACCTTCAGATTTTATGGCATGCATACACTTGACAATATGGAGCAAAACTACACTTAAAAATGACTGAAATAACCTACAGATTAATTCCAATCAGAAAAATATACATGCAAACCTTTAGATCTGATATAATAAATTCCTTTTTATTTTCAAATACATAATACAAATGACCGTAATATCATCGTATCCCTACACCAAAATCAAGCTTTGAAAAACAAAAATAAACTCTCCCCATTCCTTTGTTACAAATGCAAAAAATGATCTCCCTTCCCTACAGGCCATAGACTTTTGGAAGGAGAAGAATAACCAACCCCTTTTCTTTGAAAATCCTTCTCTTTTATAGAGAATTTTGGAAAATCATCTTTCCCGTAACTTTTTTAGTTGCATAACTGATTTTTGAAAATCCCTCAACTTTTTCTTATCTTTCTAATAACTAAAATATAATCATATGTCGTTACAATTTATAAAACATCTATCGGGTCTACTCATTACAAAAATGAGACATGTTTAATAAATGTTTAAAATTAGAAGAAACTTGAGAGAAGTGGCTCTGCAACTCTGCAACTTGAGGTTGTGTGGTGCGTATTTGTCCCTCCATACACAGAGGGTCTTTAATGAGACTTTTGCCCTCTATTAAAGATGGCTTCCTCATCCGACATTATTATTTTTGCTCCCAAAGAAACAACGAAGAAGGATGCAGATGACTCTCAACCCTTGGAGACTTCTGGCCTTCCTCCCAAGACCTTCAGACAAGCCCTGGTGAACGTAGAGACTTGCAAGAATGGCTCAAATTTCCTCCAGCGTCCCCATGAAACCAAATTTGGCGAAGCTGATAGACATGTACCAGGAGGTAAGGCTTCATGCCCTAAACCACTTATTATTTCTCCTAATTCCATTATGAATGATTTAATTAAGCCAAAAATTAACAAGCTTTGTGATACTGCTATTTTTTTGGTTGTTCAAGACATCAATAGGCTACCTTCCCGAGTTTATTTAAATAATTGGTTGCATTCTATCTGGAGTTCTAAACCAGGGTTCAAATTTTCATTGTGTAGAATGATCCAGAAAGGTCTGTTTATAATCATCTTTAATGACCCAATTGATGACATGTAACTGATTGAATGTTTCATGATGTTAAGTTGAAGATAATGCAAGACATTAAATCAGTTAATGGTTTGTATTTTCATTGATGTCAACTTGATATCATCTGTATGGTCATATACATAATGCCAAAGACTTTAGAGAAGCAATGGAATAGAGGTTATGCTTTCAGCAATGCATAAAAGTCAAGTATTCACCAAGTAACAGACTACACCGGCAGAGTGCACACCATCGGTAAAGACAGAGATAAAGTCACAGTAATACCCGACGATCAGAAGATAGTGTTGCCCAACAAAGAAGAATCACAGGATGCATGACAAGCTGAAAATAGTGTTGCCCAATGAGAAAGATCCAATAATGCCCGATGGGTGGAGATCCCAAAGCTAACTAAAGTTGTACCGATGGAATTGGCAGTTGTCACCGGTGACGAACTGTAGAATTGACTGACAGAACAAAGAGATTAGAAAATGACAAAATATCTAGCTGGCAGAGCTTAAAGATAGACTTAACTGGTTGTTTTATTTGTTTTATTCGACGACAGTTAAGTAAGTGATTTAAAGATGATTTATACAGCTGGCAAGAAGATAACTATGAGATAAATCAGGAGTTAAAGTCGTAAATCAATTTGGCTGGATTATTTTTCACGCCAAGAATTAAGGAATATCATGTCTATATAAGAGACAAGCATAATTCATTTCCGTAAGAAATTAGATACATGGGGGAGTGAACTGATAGAAGATGTTGAATAGAAACTGATGAAGGATAAACTTAATGTAGTCCTGATCAATCAAGCTAAGGGAGAGCTAAAGAATTCTGCAGACACCAATGAACAAAAAAGCACAGCATCACAGAGCATAAAGAGTTAAGTACAAAGGAATTAAATTGATACATTGATCAGAAATATATTGTAAGTAAATAGATCTGAAAATATGCAATTCAGTTGCATTAAGAACAGGTCATTTTGTTTCAGTTTAACCATTGAAGCATTAAGTCCCTTAACAGAGCAGGACTTAACAGTCTTTTGTAATTGAGGTATATCCTAACAGATTACTAGAAGGTTGACTCATGATAGTAGCATCAGTCTTACCTAAAGCCTATTAACAGTCTAAGAAGGGGGTTGATTCAAGGATGGTAGTGTAGATGCTAGATACTTAGTGACAATCTATGTATAAAAATCCTCTAACAAGGTCGCACTGAACAGTGTGTTTATAACCTTTAACAGGGTTGGCTCCTAACAGGGCTCACTTCAGAAGAGTGAAAATTTGGGGTATCGGTCCCAGTGTTTTTTCCCTTAACAGGGTTTCCACATTAAAATCCTTGTGTTATATGTGTTTGGTTTATTACTTTAGTGTTTTACATTTCACATATGCATTTATGGATTAACTGGTATACTCTACATATTTACTAAGCATCGGTAAATAAGTTTTACTGCTTATCGGTTATCAAGGAGAAGGAAAGACAAGGTAAATCGACAGACAGTTATTTATTTCAAGTATTTCAAAGGCATACATCTTGTAGGGACTTAATAATCTAAGGTGTATTAATTGGTGGATTGAAGGTTAAAGGATAAATTTTTGAGGCCACTGATTCACTGCCCCCCCCTCTCAGTTATTACTAACACCAATTAGCCAAAAAAAGGTTATCGATGGATAGTTCTGGTCCATCGGAGCCTGTATCTTTCATGCCCTTAGTTGGTCAGGGTCTACAAACTTTGACAAGATCATGTCCCTCTTCTGCCCTTAATGGATAACCGCTAAGAACATTCCCCCATTTCTCTGGAAATTTCTTCTAGGTGATCTCGACTCCCTTGGTAGAGTTATCTGTATTGATCAATCCAATGCTTTACTTCCTCATATGGACGCTAGGACTCTACTCTCTCTGAAACCTGGTGTGGACATCCCTGAAACCCTAATCTTTGACCTTGAAGGAGAACACCATTCTTTCTCTTTGAAGTATTTAGGAGGTATAAAATCATGCTTTATGTGCAAGAAAGATGACCATAGAAGGAAAAATTGCCCACTCATTGCCAAGAAATCTCACCCTCGACCTCCCCTCAGAGATTTGTCTGTTAGCCACACTCTAGCTAACCCTAACATCAATCCCCCACCCCCACCATTACTCATGGTTTAGACCAGTCTTCGTCTCCCACCCCAGAACCTACCCGGTACCCCTCTATTTTGACCGACCCCATTTCTCCTTCCCTTGATGCTCTCTCTGCTTCCTTGGGTCTGTCTGACCCTTGTCCTAGCTCTCAGTTCTCACTAGATGCAACCAGAAGAGAGGGTAAATTTGCTCCCACCCCTAGGAATAGGAACAGAAGTCATTCCAAGAATGCACAACAATTAACCTTGGACAGAATAAGAAGAAATGAAGGACCTTTCAAGAGGAGGAGAGGTAATGTAAATGAAAAATTTGTAGACCAACCTCCCCCTCTAGATGACCCCATCCAGGACATTAAGGATAACATGGGGAGTATTTTCTAGGAGACCTCAAATGAGGGTAAGCTAGGGGCCTTGGATAAGGAGCAAGATAACATGGATACTTCTAGATTATGACAACTTCTTGCAACAATGTACCTTCTTCCAAGATTTCTCTTCATTACTTTGGCCTCCTTGTTATCCCGACTAAACCCCCAGACCCCCCCTTACCCTTCCTCTATCTGAACCTCCTAAACATACCCCCCTTTTACCCATGGTGGTATGGATGATTTCATCCTATGGGAAGGTGAGGCCACATAGATCCACACTTTGGGCTCTTCCCTCAAAGATGTGTTCAGTGAACATGGGGTGAACCAAAATTGGGCCATTATTCCGTTTATTGATAGCCCCTAGGAGGAAGTCCTTAAATTCAATAGAACTAAAAGGATCCCTAAAGTCTCTAGCTCTTTGTCTAAGGAAAATTACCCCATGGAGGAAGGAGAAACCTTGAGACCCTTACGAGGTAAGAAGAAAAGAGGTAGACCACCAGGCTCAAGTAATAAGAAAGAGCCTAGAGAGGCATAACCCAATGAGATCCCTAAATGCTTCTCAAGCTTTAGGAACAATGCTAAACCCCCCACATGACCTCTATGGGTCTCAAAATTACCTCTTGGAATTTCAGAGGACTGAAATCCTTAGATAGAAAGTACGTAGTCCAGAGGTTTAAAAGATCCATTAAGGATATTGGTTGCCTAAAGCTCCAAGATGTTAAAGCTATCAAGTTTTATCTAGACATCTCTCTCAAGTGCATTTGGAGAGAAGCCGCAACATTCTCCACTTCATACAACAGGGGAAAAGGAGGCACCTCCATCCTCCTTAGTCCCCATTGGGCTAAGAAAGTATTGAAGTGGGGCATCTCACCTTGTAATAGGGTAGTCTGGATTATTCTTGAGGAGAATTGATTCAAATTTGGTATTTGCTCCATCTACGCCCCTAATGATTACAAGGAAAGAACTAAACTATGGAAGTGGTTCTTCTTGCTGGAAGACATCCCTTGGATCATAGGGGGAGACTTCAATATGGTAGTCAACTCTTAGGAACAACTGGGGGTAACAAATTGGAGTGGAAAGGCAGTGAACAATTCTTCTGGAACAAATTCCTAAACAAACACAAACTCATTGATCCCTTAAGTGGCTGCAAGGATGACCATAAAGACATATGGTACACCTGGTGTAACTACCAACAGAAGAACAAAAGAATATACTCCATATTAGACTGATTATACTTTAATAAGGAAGCCCTTAAGTGCCATAAAGATGAGGTGGGCAGAGCTATTAGAGTTACCCCCTACACACTCTCTAACCACCACCCAATCAGTGCCAGATTCTTATCCTCTGGACTCCTCCCTAAAAGTAATAGAGGGCATGATTCCTTATGCCTTAACACCTCCATATTGGATGAAACAGGAATGAGGAATGCTATCCTCATGATTAAGTGGTTCAATGACAATATAGCTAGTCACTCTAGTGCAAAGCAGAGGTGGGCCCAAAACATTACCAGTTGGAGGAACCTCTTCAAATTTGCATGAGGCAAAAAATCCTAAGATGCTAGATGGACTGAAAATGCCCTGCAGGATGAACTCTCCAAGGCAGAGCTTGATCTCCAACATAACCCCTCCTCAAAAGAACTCACTCTAAGGATGTCCAATACTAAGGATGAACTAAGGAAAATCCAAAATTCTAAATTCAAGGGCATTAAGATCCGATCTAGATCCAACTAGGTGGATCATGGCAATAGAGGGTCTAAATTATTTTTTAACCTTCTTAGACAGAAAGAAGCAAGAAGTAACATTGAGGAAATCTAGGTTGAAGGGGAAAAAATCATTGATCAGGAACAAATTCTCCTCTCCTTCAAAAATTTCTACCACTCACTCTTCACATCTGAAGACAATGGACCTGAGATGTCAGAAGTTAGAGCTAGGATTAGCCAAGTGGTCCCTAGAAAAGTTAGTGAGGACTCCTCTTTACTCAACTTACCTATTAAATTGGATGAGATCAAGGATTCCATCTCCCAGATGGCTATGGGGAAATCCCCTGGTCTAGATGGGATCCTGGTAGAATTCTATAAGAAAAATATGGATTGGATTGCCCAAGACCTAATGGAGGTGTACAGTGAAGCCTTCCAGTAGGGAAAATTGGGGAATACATCAATAGTGGCATTATTAAACTTATCCCCAAAGAAGGAGATAAATCTCTGATTAAAAACTAGAGACCTATAACACTTCTTAACACCTCATATAAAATCATTGCCAAAGTGTTGGACTCTAGGCTCAAAAACTTGCTTCCCAAAATTATTGATTACAGCTAGACAAGATTTGTGAAAGGTAGATAAATACTTGAAAATGTGGTTACTTGTTGGGAAGCCATGGAATGGGCTAAAGATACTAATCAGAAATCATGCATGCTCCTTCTAGACTATGAAAAAGCTTATGACAGGATAGAGTGTGATTTCATCTACATGATGATGAGCTCTTTAGGCTTTCCCAACCACTTTATTAACAAGGTCAATACTCTAATGAATGGAGCCCTTGCAATGGTGAAAATAAATGGAAGGAGATCTGAAAGTTTTGTGCTATCTATATCAATAAGACAGGGGTGCCCATTGGCCCCTACCCTCTTTTTCATTGTTGTTGAAGCTATGGGTCACCTTATCATAGACAATACTATCATACCCAGAGTCAGGGGTATTCAGATTCCTGAAGGCAAAGAGATATCAAACATCTAGTTTGCAGATGACATTGCCCTATTGCTTAATCTAGATCTAGAAAATCTATCACACCTCATGAACAAACTCAACTTATTCTACTTTGCCTCAAGTAGCAAAATATCAATGGAGAAATCATTATTTATGGGGTGGTCTCTTGAACCCCCTATTTGGATCTCTTAGTGTAACTATAGATGGGAGGGGCCAGACTTTCTAGTCAAATACCTTGGCATTCCCTTCTCCCTCAATCCCAACCTTAATATCACATGGGAGTGGGTCAAAAACAAAGTGACCAAGAAGCTTGGCAAATGGGATAACCAATATCTTTCCCTGGTTGGCAAAATCCAAGTATGTCAAAAGGTCATGTCCTCCTACACTCTCTACTTCTCCTCCACTTGGCTATTCTATCAGTACCAGTTCAACCACCTCCAGAAGATTATCAGGGACTATCTTTGGTCAGATGGCAGGGGTCACAAAATAGGGCATGCAGTGAAGTGGGAGTGGTGCACCAAAATCAAGAAGCAGGGGGTTTTAGGGCTTAAGGACCTCAAAATTCAAGGTATTTCATTGACTACTAAATGGATATCTAAAGCCTTGGAGGGTGATGAACCTTGGAAAGCCCTTATCAGAAGTAATATATCAAGAGGTTTCCCCAAGAAAGGAAAACTATGGAGGAACCTTTCCGTGAATGACATCATAGCAGGGGAGATTGACTTCACTGTACAAGGTTTAGTGGTCTTCAAATACATATGGAAAGCCTAGAATGTTGTCAAACACCTTATATAAAACAACAACACATTTCATCTCCATGGTAGGATTTGTGGCTATAGGTCCATTTGGTGGAACCTCACCGTTAGAGGCAAACCTTTGGCATTAATTCAAGGGTGCTTAGCCAGGAAGTGGAATGATTTGGGCATTTCATACCTTGTAGACATTCTCCAAAATGATCAACTTGAAGAATGGGAGGATATCCAAAATAGACTTGGACTCCCTAACTCACAGTTTAGAACCTACTCTATTCTCAAAGACTCTTGTATTGATCTCTTCCTCCATAAGAAACTCTATGTCGATAGTGATTTCCACCTTCATTTCAGATGGGCTGATGGGACCTTTCTCACTAAAACCAACACCAAACTGGTCTATGGCCTCCTCACCAAAGAATCCTCCATCTTTCCCCACCTCAACTATTGTTGGAACCTCAATATCAAGCTTGAAAAATGGTCTAAAATTCTCTGTAACCACTTGCCATCCCTCTCTGATCCCAAAATCAAGTGCTTCATGTGGCGGCTTATCTTGCACAGATTGCCTTTTAGGCTTCCCAATGGTGAACCCAGTATTTTCTCCTTCTGCCCTCTACCTAAGTTGGTTAGCCATAATTTTTTTAGTTGCCCCCTTGCCACCAGTGTCTGGACTCTCTTTAGTTTCCCCCAGCTTTATGCAGCCTCTATAGTGGAAATTATCTCTGGTCATGTTGATGGTTTGAAATAGCCTTTTAACAGCTTTTTTGCAATTCTTTATTCTTTAATTATGTGGAATTTATGGAAAAAGAAGATGATAATGTGTTTGGTGGAAATTTCAGAAGCCTTATTGAGTCTCTCAAGAGACTCATATTCTATGATGTTTCTATGCAGGTCATTGTTGTGATAAAGATCAAGAAGAAAAAGCTGGAAGACTTGTTCAAGGACGACATGGTCAGGCTAGGAGCATGGGAGGTCTCCCATGGGTACACTTGGACAGATGAGTCACAGGAGATGGCCCCCTTCAGAGATGCCCTTCACAATTTCATGGTAGAGGTGGAGATTTAGAAAAGTAAAGAGAGACCAGTCATCAATGTTATCCCACTCAATGCCATTCCAGGCCCAGAAGTCTCAGTCGCCATTCCCCTTTCCCCTGGCTCACCCACATGATCAACATATTAGGAAAGATGAGGTGCTCAAATGGATGGAAGGAAATCAAGGTTGGGTAGCATGGGTACCCCTCAGGGAGGATGATTTTATATGATATTGGATATTTATGCAACCTTTTTGATTAAACAATATATGTAATACGTAACTTAGACAGTCTTTCTATCTCAGCTACTCTCATCATGTCAGTAAGGTGTTGCTGAACATGTATATAGGTTATTTACTGTCCATATATGTTTGGTGTTATTTTTGGTAATTAGGTAAAGTTGTACACCTGATTGTAACCACTTTTCTATGAATCAATATTCATATATATTTAATAGAAAAAAAATGTTTAAAATTAGTTAAAATAAGAAGTTGTTGGACACTTTGATAGACTCATAATCAGTCAATCATAAATTTTTAATCTAATCAAATTTTGAAGATCACTTCGGTCAGATCTGGCACAATTTGCCTCTCCACACAATATCCAAAACTTGGCCAAATCCAATGGTGCAATAAAAAGTTATTCTCCCTGCACTGAGACTAGTGTTCTGCTAAAAAATAAACTCTGAAAATTCATGGTCACAAGCTGCTCAATTATGAGAAAGTATTAAAATAATATATAATATGAGCTCTCATAGCCATAAGATTAAATCTGGGAATACTTATGAACAAAATAATAGGTCGGTCAACATCAGATCTGAATAATCTCCAACCTTTTTTGATTGCATTTTCGGACCTTTGGATGTGTAGATTTTGACAGTCATTTTGAGAATTTGAACTTTTGAAGTTCAAATGAAAGTTTGAAATGAAAAAATCTGTCTTTCCTTCATTCATTACTTTGTATTTGTTCTTCCATGCCCGATTTGAACCTTGAACTTTAAACTTTTGAAGTTTAAATGAAAGTTCAAAATGACAAAATTTGTCTTTCCTTCATTCATCACTTTGTCTTTGTTCTTCCATGCCCAATTTGAACCTTGAACTTTGAACTTTTAAGTTCAAATAAAAAGTTCAAAATTATTTGAACTTAAAGTTGCACCTTTTAATCAAGGAACTTTGATATTTAAACTCCAAATTTTTAGAGCTTTTGAACCTGCACTTTTGAACCAAAATTTGAACCAGCACTTTTGAACCAAAATATAAACTTTTTGAACCAGATTCTGAACTAGCTGAACTTTTTATAAAATACCATCCTCACATGATATTATGAGAAAAGAGTGAAAATTTTGATTTGACCATGAGATGGACTTGGTTTTTAAAAATTTAAAATGGGGGACCATAAGTGGGCCAACAACTAGCTCTGTTTGGGGACATGGATTGAAAGGACATGGACAATCCAACATGTCTCTGGGAAAGACCAGTGCCTAGCATCCATTGGGTAACAGATTCAAAGAAATACATGAGCATAGGGAGATTCTTATATATGGGTGGAGCAGAGCAGAGCAGGGCAACAATCAAGCCAAAACCAAAGCTAAGTTAAGCACAACAAAAACTTGCAAAGATGAAACTTGTTTACAAGTATGTATGGGCGAAAAGATATCACCAGAGGAACCAGAGCTAGGAAAGACTCACACAAAATTGTTTACCAGCTGCGAGAAGAACAAGCCTTTCTGAAATAATGGGCTGCATCTGAATGAAATCACCCAACACAACTTCCATCTGGAAAAGCCTTCATTGCTGAAAATTAAACTAGAAGCATGCATAAAATTTATAAATAAACATCTATGCTCAAAGATCCAGGCTTCATCATAGACTTTGGGATCTTTTAGAGGCCTCTGCATGGTGTTTCCCAAGCTTTCTTTAATTTTTGGCTGCAAGTAATATTCAGAAATTTCTAAAAGAATGGAAGCATCACCTCCAATATTAAAATCATCATCCTTAGAATAACTTTTAGATTTCACATAGAGATTGAAACAAGAAATGACTTCATCAAGCATGGGATGTATTTTAACTGTAAAGTTTTCATCCTCCTTGACTGCAACCAAATTTGAAAATTCTTTATCATAGACCAAGATATGAGATGAATCAATACCTGGAATTTTTAAATGAGGTTCTTCTTGCAGCAATGACAAGAGCTGATTTATTATCTCCTCTTGACAAACATAAGTGTTGTCCAACTCATTAATTGATTCTTGTGGTTGTCATACTTCACCTTTTCTATCATCATTTTCTTCTGAAAAATGGAAAGTTACATATTCTGGCTAAAAAATTTCATCTTCAAGATCATCTAAAACAAGCTGATTTTCATTAATTTTAAAGTTGGAATTTTCCATTTCTGGTGAAGAAAAAGGTTCTGATAAATTTTCATCATCTAGGCTCACAACTTCTCTATCATTTTCTTAATAATCTTTATCTTTGCCAGCAACAACCAAAAAACTTCTTTGTGTAAACATTTCTTCTTCTAGCTCATCCTTCATGCATGGTGAAAAAGATCTAGATTACTCCTCTTCTACTTGATGTGATATCTTCCTTGACTGTTGATTACATGTTGGTTGTTTCACCATCGTAGGTGTTAAATCTTGTTCCCCAAGAATAGAGAAAACATAAGAAATCGGTCTTTCACTCTCTATTTTTTTTCCCGCTATCTTTGTTGCAGCCAAAACATTTTTGTCAAGATTCTTGAGGCTGTAATACCTTTGATGCACACATTTGAGCAGCATAGTAGATCTATGATCTTCAGAGAGATTTGACTTGTTATTTTCAGCTTCACAAATGCTTCCTTTGAAGGCATTCCAAAGATATTGCAACATCTAGTCACTTTCACCATTTAAATCTTCAGCTATAGGTTTTTCCTTGGATTGTTTTCTTGGCTTAACTTTTTGTTCACCAAAGACTAAAAACTTTTGTGAATGAAAAAATTCTGGAGCAGCTGGAACTTCATCTTCATCAACTCTCAATTCTTCTTTAAGCTGAAATATTCTTTTCTTGTGAGCTTGCATCTGATGTGTTCTTTCTTCCAACTCTTTCAACTTGCGAAATCTTGCACAAAGACTCCTCCATATAAGCGTAGATGCATGGTCATCTTCTATGCTTTTCCTCATTTTTACAGCCTTTGAGATACTCTCTTTGTAGTGAGCCCAAAATCCATGCTACGCTTTATCATCCATTTCAATAATCTCAAGGATGGTAGGGTCTGGTCTTTTCCCTTTTCTCATAGCTCTTGGACTGAGCATGATACTTTACACAGAGTCACCAATCTCTTTACACAGAGATATTTTAAAAATATGAGGAAAACAAAATGCATTGATCTTTGATTCTGAAGTCCCCAGCAGAGTTTCCAAAAATCTGTTAGTGAACAGATTTGTCCTTCAAAAAAATAGATAAAAAAACTAACTCTAGATGTTCGGAAAGAAGAACAAAGAGCACTAATAGTTGGATAAGTTATCATTAAATTGATAACTCTCCTCTGAATTGAGAGGTACAGCTCCCTCTTAAAAGATACACAATGAATAAATTATTGGTTATGTCTTTAACTAGAAGACACAAAGACAAACTAAGATTCATCCATCAACATGACATGAATGCGATTAAAAATTTAAATAACTTTTAAATAAAATTAAATACATGACACAAAGACCATATAATCAATCTTTCTACTATAGAGAGATAAGAGGAAAATTTATCATTTTATTTTGCTCATATGAATGCACAAAACCTTCAGATTTTATGACATGCATACACTTGACAATATGGAGAAAAACTACACTTAAAAATGACTAAAATAACCTATAGATTAATTCCAATCAGAAAAATATACATGCAAACCTTCATATCTGATATATAAATTCCTTTTTATTTTCAAATACATAATACAAATGACTGTAAGATCATCGTATCCCTGCACCATAATCAAGCTTTGAAAAACAAAAATAAACTCTCCCCATTCCTCTGTTACAAATGCATAAAATTTTCTCCCTTCCCTGTAGCCCACAGACTTCTGGAAGGAGAAGAAGAACCAATCCCTTTTCTTTGAAAAGCCTTCTCTCTTATAGAGAATTATGGAAAATCCTCTTTCTCGTAACTTTTTCAGTTGCATAACTGATTCTTGAAAATCCCTCAACTTCTTCTTATCTTTATAATAACTACAATATAATCATATGTCATTACAATTTATAAAACATATATTGGGTCTACTCATTACAAAAAATGAGACATGCTTAACTAATGTATAAAATTAGTTAAAATAAGAAGTTGTTGGTCACTTTGATAGACCCGTAATCAGTCAATCATAACTTTTTAATCTGGTCGAATTTTGTAAATCTCTTTGGTAAAATCTGGTACAATTTGTCTCTCCACGACATATCCAAAACTTGGCCAAATCCAACGGTGCAATAAAAATTTATGCCCCCTGCACTGAGACTGGTTTTCTGCTAAAAAATAAACTCTACAAATTCATGGTCACAAACTGCTCAATTATGAGAAAGTATTAAAATAATATATAATATGAGATCTCATAGCCATAAGATTAAATATGGGAATACTTATAACCAAAATAATAGATGGGTCAACATCAGATCTGAATAATCTCCAACCTTTTTTTATTACATTTTTGGACCTTTGGATGTGCAGATTTTGACAGTCATTTTGAGAATTTGAACTTTTGAAGTTCAAATGAAAGTTCAAAATGACAAAATATGTCTTTCCTTCATTCATCACTTTGTCTTTGTTCTTCCATACCCGATTTGAACCTTGAATTTTGAACTTTTGAAGTTCAAATGAAAGTTTAAAATAACAAAATCTGTCTTTCCTTCATTCACCACTTTGTCTTTGTTCTTCCATGCCCGATTTGAACCTTGAACTTTTGAAATTTTAAGTTCAAAATTATTTAAACTTGAAGCTGCACCTTTAAATCAAGGAACTTTGATATTTAAACTCCAAATTTTTAGAGCTTTTGAACCTGCACTTTTGAACCATAATATAAACTTTTTGAACTAGATTATGAACTAGCTGAACTTTTTATAAAATACCATCCTCACATGATATTATGAGCAAAGAGTGCGAATTAATATTTGACCATGAGATGGACTTGGTTTTTAAAAATTTAAAATGGGGGACCATAAGTGGGCCAATAATTATTCAACATGATGGTACCTTTTCCTTCAACTGGGCAAGGTGAGTCATTACCCATCCTAACTGATCCACCGTTATAATATTCAAAAGTTTCAAAATTTTCTTTATCTCAAGTCATGTGATGAGTACAACCACTATCAATAATCCATACACCATTTTTGCTAACTTTATATATGAGTGTGTTTCAACATACATTTCTTCTTCGTCCAAATCATCCTTCATAGAAACAAATACTACCTCAATATCTTCATCAGAATCAATATCAAAAATTTTAGCTTTGTTCTCAACGAGGTAACAAGCCTTCTTTCCTTTGTCCTTGTAATCTCAATTATCTCTTCTGACAGAGTGTCGGTTGTTTCTGTAGTCTCGATCATGACTTCTGTCATACCTCTTTTCATAAGATTTGTCATTGTTTCTTTCATCCTTTCTCTTGTTAGGGCATCTAGCAGCAAAATGTCCAATTTATTTACAATTAAAATAGACCAATGGTAATTTACCTTTATATCTTCCTTGACCTCTATGTAATCTCCTAGCCATTAGTGCTTCAAGTTCATCAAGTTCTTATTCATCACTATCACTATCAATATCATTTCTCACAGTGTGTTTGTTACTTATTCATCACTATCACTGTCAATATCATTTCTCATAGTGTGTTTGTTACTAGATTTGCTTATTTTCATAGAAGACTTGAATGCAAACTCAATAGTAGGTAAGACACTATTGTCATAGTTGTTAATCTCAAATGAAATAATTCTACCAATCAAACTATCAAGAGTAACATTGTTATTTGCTAATTTGTAGATACTCTAATAGCATAAACAGGCAGTAAGGTTCTCAAAATTTTACTTACAAATATCAAGTAATCCTCCTACTCCACGGATAGCATTAACAACTTCTTTGATTGTGTCACTATACTGAGTGATGTTCTTTCCTTCTTTCATTCTCAGGTCATCAAACTTTCCTCTTAGACTTTCAACTTTAGATATCAGCACATTGGTATCTCCTCCATGTACTAGCTTGAGTTTGTCCCACATTTACTTTGCAAAGGTGAATGATTTCACATCTTCAAATTCAACATCGGTTAGTGAAGAAGCAAGTTCTATCATCATAAAATTATGTTCATGTTTCTCTCTCAATTGATCAACAGTCAGAGGTCCAGTAGGTGCAACATATTCAGTATCCAAGTGTTGTGTAACATCATTTCAAATACCATATAGATGAATTCTTATCCTACTTTTCCATGATGCAAAGTTGTCCTTGTTCAACTTAGGCACATCCCTTTTACTCCTCTTGTGATCTTTAACTTAAGTCCCTTTAAAATTTTCTTCCAAGCACCAAAGCTTTGATACCAATTGTTAGAATAACTGAGAGGGGGGGGGGTTAATCAGTGGCCTTAATAACTATTCCAAAAATTCAACCAAAAACTTATCTCTCAAATATAATACCCTCAGTTATCTTACACTCCAATTTCAACAAGATGTATGCCATAAATAATCTTTAGCAAATATAAACAGCTCAGAAAGATATAATGTTTATATTTTCTAGGCTTTACCGAGTAGGAGAAAATAAGCTTAGTTAACTAACCAATCCAACTTCAATAATGTGTAAATCAAAATATCAATGCAATGAAACATATACACATTTGACACATTGATTTTAACGTGGAAACCCAATATGGGAAAAACCGCTTGGGACCGGTACATAGAAATATTTTCACTCTTCTGAAGTGAGCTTAGTGAAGAGCCAACCCTGTTAAATGTTACAATACACAATGTTAAGTGTGACCTTGTTAGAGGATTTAAAACCAACAGTTTGTCTTTTGACTTAGCACTCACTATGCTGTCAACAAGAAAACCTTTTGATACTCTTGAGTATCTCAATATAATAAGGACTGTTAAATCCCACTCAGTTAAGAGATTTTTTGAATCATAGGTTAAACTGATACAATAAATAATCTGTTCATTTAATACATATTTTATTTGCAAATATTTAGATCTATTGTTAGTTCTATAATACCTCTTTGATCAATATACACTTCAGTTCCTTTGCTTTCTTTCTTTCTTCTGCTCGGTGAATGCTCTGTCCTCTTTTGCAAATTGTTGTTTTGAAGGTAATGGTATTGACATGGATGTCCCTGAAGGTGAAATAGATCCTTTGTAAAAAGTAAAAGAAGCTAAGATAATCCAGTTGAAAGAAAACAAGATTCCTAAAGGACTAGTATCTCTGGAGAACCTCTTAAATAGAAATTATTAGTATCTGAAGGGAAGGAGCAAATCTCTAGACAACTCATCTATATACGAGAAGATTAATATTGGGGATGAAAGTTTTCCTAAGATTTTTAACTTGGGAAAGTGTTGTTCAAAAGAAGAAAAGGTCAAGTTTACTCTATTGCTAGCCACATATCAAGATGTCTTTGCATGGAGTTATGACGATCTAAAAAAACTTAGAGGCAGTAAGTTCCAACATAAAATCTCACTGAAGCTAGGTACCACCCCATTTAGGCAAAAATAGCTTAGCTACAATCCCAAGATTGCAAAGGCCATTTTTAATGAAATTGAGAAGATGAAGAAAAATAAAATAATTCATCCTATTCACCATTCGACTTGGGTGGCTAACATAGTCTCAGTCAGAAAGAAAAATGGAGAGATAAGGATATGTGTAAATTTTAGAAACCTCAATCAAGCTTCTTTGAAAGATAATCATCCTGTACCCATTATGGATCACATACTACAAACAATGGTAGGATCTACAATGATGTCCACGCTGGATGGATTTTTAGGATATAATCAAGTGGAAGTGGCACCTGAAGATCAACATAAGACAACTTTCACCACTCCGCTTGGAGTATTTGCTTACAATAGGATGTCTTTTGGTCTTATTAATGCAAGAACCACCTTTCAAAAGGCCATGGATTTGTCTTTTAGAGACCTTAAAGATAAGATCATAGTAATATATATGGTGACATGATAGTTTTTTCTAGGAATCATCTGATTACTTGCATGATCTTGAATTGGTTCTGTAGAGATGCAGAGATGAAGGTATTTCTTTGAATCCCAAAAAGTCTATTTTTGCAATAATAGAGGGAAAACTGTTGGGACATATTGTCTCCCAAGAAGGAATCAAGATTGATCCTGAAAGAGTAAAGGCTATTCAACAGCTCAAGCTACCAACAAATAAAGATGAAGTGCACTCTTTTTTTGTCTAGGTGAATTTTATTAGAAGGTTCATGCTCGACTTTGCCAATATGACTAGGTCCATTGTTGATATGATGAAAAGCATTCCAGTTTTCAAATGGAGCGCCGAAGGTAAGAAATCCTTTGAAGATATTAAAATTGCCATTGTAAATGTGCCCACTTTAATCCATCCAGATTTTTTGAAATATTTCATCATTTACATCTACGCCTCAAAGCATACCCTCTCAACCATTTTATTACAAAAAGATGAGGATGGTAACAAAACACCTATAGCCTTCATGAACTTATACCACTTAAAAAGTATGAGATTAAATATTCTTCTTTATAAAAACTAGCCTATGCAGTGGTGAGTGCTTTAAAAAATTAGGTTTTACATTCTACACTCTCACTTAGTGGTGTATGTTCCTGAAACTGTTGTGAAAAGTATTTTAACTCAGCAAGATGTAGGGTGCAACAAGAGACGCTCGTAGATTGCTAAGGTGCAAGAATATGATATAGAGATTGATATTACTAATCTAGTAAGGGGTTAGGGGTTGGCTAAGATGATTGCTGAAAACAAATGTGATGAAAAAGATCTCCCCATGGTTTTATTCATAAGTACTAAAGATGAATGGTTTTCAGATGTTTCTTACTTCTTAACATATGGAGAAGCTCCAAAACACCCATATTCTCAGTAGAAGATGAATTTGAAGTTGAAGGTACACAAATACATTATTTGGGAAGGTAACCTTTATAAATGAGGGATTGATGGTACTTTTCTCAGATGTGTAGACAATGAGCAATGAAAGAAATTGCTCACAACATTCCATGACAAAGCATGCAAAGGTCATTTCTTAGCCTCTGTAACCACTTTCAAAATTCTTCGTTAAAAGTTTTATTGGCATGGAATGTTTAAATATGCTTATGAATGGATAAAAAAATAAGAAAATAACCAAATTTTCACTGGGAGACCTCAATTAGCTGCATTGTCATTGAGACCTATGGTTATTGATGAACCTTTCAAGTAGTGGGGTATGGATTCATTGGTCCTATTAATCCAAATTCTAGTGCGGAGCATGCCTATATCCTGACATCAACTTACTACTTCACCAAGTGGGTATTAGCAATCTCTATGAAAAGACTACTTCTGAGGTAGTGTGCACATTTATGAAACAAAATATCCTAGTGAGGTTTGGGGTACTAAAAAATTAGTTATTGATAATGCAAGTTACTTCTCTTGTAATGAAATAACATTGTTCTGCTACAAAAATAATATCAATTTAAATCATTCATCAAACTACTATCCTCAAGGGAATGGCCAGGCAGAATCTAACAACAAAAATTTGGTGACCATCGTAAAGAAATTGGTTGATGAAAATCAGAAGGATTAGCATAAGAAGCTTCATGATGCATTATGGGCTGACATGGTTACTTATAAGAAATCTATTGGTATGTCCCCTATTCAATTAGTGTATAGAATATATGTAAATCTTCCTTTGCATTTGGAACTTACAACCTTGAGCTTTTAGAAGGTAATTAAAGATGAACAATTTCAATCAGGTATAGAAAAAAGGATTATGTACTTGAATAAGTTGGAAGAGCAGAGAGAAAAGGTGGTTGATACCATCAAAAGACACCAAATCACAATGAAGAAGATCTTTGAAAAGAGGTCTTAGAAGAGGGATTTTTATGTTGGAGATATGGTGCTTTTGTGGGATAGAAGAAGGGAATCGAAAGGATTGCATAAAAAGTTTGATTCTCTATGGAAAGGTCCTTTTAAGATCAAACAGGTTCTAGGCAATAATTTTTTTTGTTGGATTATCCTAATGGTACACCCATGTCTCTTGCCTATAATGGGCAAGATCTAAAAGCTATCTAATCAAGTTTATCCTTTCTCCCTATATATAGTTTCCTATTTTTCCCTAGGGTTGGTGTTGTTTATTTTCATTTGTATTAGTGTTTTGAATTTTTTACCCAATGAATAAGGCTTTTCCAACTTTCCTAGATTCTCTATGTCCTTCTAGTTCTTGTCCCCTTTCATAGTCGATGTTGGCCGTGTAACTCTTCCTTTTTAATTTTATTTTCTAACCATGTACGATGTCGCAGCCTTTCGTCATTTCCTAACTATCGACCTTGTTCCCCTCTTCACAAATTATTGCGGAGTTACAAAATTTTAACAGTTCCCAAGTGTTTGACATATTTAAGCTACACCAATCACTTCATCGTAGGTTATAGGAAGTTCACAAGCCTCGAACACTAGTTATGAATTTAAGATTTTAAGTGATTCAATGACTGGTGGGTCCTTGACTTTAGAATAACTCTGAGTAGGATGCTTCCTTGCCATGTCAGTCCTTGTCCTTTTTTTAAATGCAAGTTTGTATGGGTTGTACACTTTTTTCAAGAGGAGTTATGAATTTTCATTAAACACAAATCTCATTGAGCCAATATATTGCTGGGGTGGCAAGATTTTACTTGTTAATTTTTAGTATCCCCAATATGCTATTCACTATGCAAGGTTCATTTCTAAAAATGCAATATGTTATTAAGAACCAACTCTCTAGAGTGAAGGATACTGATACGAAGCAAGGAGATTTATGTGATTTTTTGGGAATCTTTGAAAGCAAAGACATAAGCTTGTGGAAACAACAACTCCTTCAAGCGACCTGATACAAGCATGAAGCTTTCCTTCCGCCATTATTTGTCCAGAATTGGTGGTAGCTTGTGCAAATTTTTAAAACCTTGACACACAGGACATCCAGACGGTTGATGAAAATTTTATTGCAAAAATCAATTCTGAAAGCATTGCTCAAGATTTGTGCATTCCTCATAGAAAAACAATGGAGAAACTATATGTGGAGATTGGGTACGAATATTTCTAAGCGCACGAGGATTTTTGTCACAGTAGTATAACCAAATCTTGGTTGAAGATTAAAAAAAGGAGGTAAGTCTCAGTTACCTAGTAAATTGAAGAAATCTCATTTCAAGAACCCAATTACAGAAGTAATTTCATTATTGCATAAGGTAGTGGGTAACACTAGTTCTCAGGGTTTTGAATTCTAGATGTGTAAATTTATTTTGGTTATCTGTGGCAAACAAGAGTTCGTAGATTGGGCCAGTTTCATGAGTTACTATTTAAATGAACAATTGAGAGAATTCTCAGGGAATTTAGTTTTCAATTTCTATTCCTATTCCTTGTTGGTACATGTCCTCGCCTATCATTAGAACTCTTGGGATGTCTTGATATCTCAACAAATCCATTCTTCCTTCGTAACTGTGTATAAAAAATTCCCTCAGCTTATTGTGAGGGAAGGCATGCAAAATTATATTCGGGTGAATGATGCTTTTCTTATATAATTAGTCACAGAATTGGAAGGAAACCTAAATATGAGGATGTCTCAAGAAGCAACTAATTTTGTCTTAGGGTTCATGATTATCTATGCAAAATTCAGACAATGTACATATCTGAGGATAGGAAGTTTTGAAAAAGAACCTTTGAGACTCCCTCAATACCCTTTTGATTTCTTGGTATTTTTGGAAACATGTCAGTAGATAGCGATCGTTAATGTTAAATAACTTGCTATGGGAAAACAAATTTTTTCTTTCCCCGTGTCTATGTCATATTATTCTTGCAGGTCTCCAATTGTCGCAAAAGGGGTTGAGAAAATCATTGGCAATTGTCAACTTCATACTCTATCAAAGAGGGCCAATTTTGATAGTTAAAGGGTTTGCAAGGCAAAATCTGTATGGAGCTCAGAACTATGTGCACAAACCCACTTTGGAATATTTCTGGGAGGATTGTATTGATGAGACGGAGATGTTCAAAAGAAGTTTCATGAGACTTACTCTACAACAGATTCAATCCTTCAGGGTTAATCAAAATGTTCCTGTTGAAGTTCAAGAATATGAGGTCCTTGTTGACCCAGAGTATCATCAATTTTAAAATAATATTCTTCTTCAATTGGACTAGAATAGAGAAGAGGATCTCGACCTGGCAGCTAAGACAATCCCAATATTAAAAAGGACAACTAATTGGCTAGAAGGGAAATGGAAATAAAAAGGTACATCTTCTAGTTGTGGAAAGTCACCATCTCCTCAAGTCCAAGGAGGAACCTCTGTTATTACCATAGTGTCCAGTGTGAATGCAATTGTTGGTTCTGTTGGTTCTTTTTCTTGCTGATATGAAAATACCCTCTGAGGGTTCACTCTATTTATCCCTAACACTGATTCAGCATAGAATAGACTAACAGAAACAAGGTTTTGAAACCTTCTGCACTTCGAG
>MU223652.1:241456-263325 GCA_018584345.1 Thuja plicata
CCATTTTAGACCGCGAGTGCGCGATTACTCAACATTTCACCTTAGTCGCCCAGTCGCGAGCTATGTTTCTTTCTTCTCTTCTGCTTGGCGACTGAGCGATGACTTTCTCTTCCGGCTCGTCGCGCTGTCGTGGGTTCCGTTTTCATTGACACAAAACTTCAGCGACTGAGCGATGTTTTATTTCTCCGGCTCGTCGCGCTGTCGCTTTGCAAAAAACAATAGAAGTTAAACCTATGCGAGTAAGCGACAACTACATGACATGACCTCGTCGCGCTCTCGCACAACATCAAAACATTGATATGAGTTTGACGCGACTGCGCGACCGCTCAAATTTCAACACTACTCGCTCGGTCACGGAGCATAAAACATACAGCACATATTTCCAGCGACTGCGCGATTGACATGACCTTAGCTCGTCGCTGACTCGCTAACCTTCAAGTTAATTTCAAAAATAGCTCGCGACTGCGCGATACACAATTTTATTACTCGTCGCCCACTCGTAGGTATAATGAAACTCGACTCAAACAGCTCGCGACTGCGCGATTTACCTTTTCAAAACAGCTCGTCGCCTACTCGAACAACTTAAAGACCTTGACATTTAACCGACGCGACAAAGCGACTAAAGATGAAATATGACTTGAAAAAGTGACTTGACTCATTTTGAGCGGTAAAACCAAGATTTTGAAAATAAGAAAGCCCGAGAAACTGACAAGACCAAGGGATTCAAATTTTTTTTGATACAGTGCTAACAGGTTCCATGGAATAAAATGCACAAAGCAATGGAGATGGAGAACAACCTGATCAAAGTTGGGCTAAATTGAAAAGTGTATGTGAATTAGATGAGGGTGACACCAATGCCAAACAAAAAGAAATTAAAGATGACCCTAATGCAGTGTACCAACATATTATGCAAGACAATGCCCTTACCTCAATTATAGACTTAGATTGTTTTCACACCCAAGATACTCATGTGACTCCTATTCCTACACCTAATATCAGAATAGAGACAAGCAATGTTGGAAAGGTGGAATCAAATCTTACTTCCCCTGATTGAAGTGGAGAAAAAGAGAAGAAGAGAAACCCTGGTCACTAGTGAAGTAGATATTGTATCTCTACTTTTCCAGAGTTCCCGAAAGCCTAAGAAGGCTAAAACAATGTCTCGAATCATTACTGATTCCAATTATGGGCATAACATACTATAAATAGCCGAACCTATCAAGGATATGGGCATGGATGTGATCATAGAAGCTGACTTTAGGATCTCTCATGTTGATATGAGTCCCTCTAACCTGGAAAGTGAAGCATATCACACCAAATTCCACGTGAAAGCATTGATAGAAAGGGCTAAGGATTTGAAAAAGAAGAATCACGAGTTGCAAGATCAATTAGCTCAAGTGCAACCTCTCAAGGATTTCATGACTACAATATTTAACTCAGTTAGAGGAGAGTCTTCTTTTTGACCAAGCCATCTTTGATATGGAAATCTTGGACCGATTTAAGGGGAGTATGGGCAAAATGCAAGCCTTAGCCAAATGGGTGAAGGAGTTACGAAGTCAAGGTTTGGAACATCTGGGTACCCTCAGGGGTTTGTTTGATATGGAAACCCTGGACCGATTTAAGAGGAGTAGGGGCAAAATGCAAGCCTTGGCCAAATGGGTGGAGGAGTTATGAAGTCAAGGTTTAGAACATCTGGGTACCCTCAGTGGTTTGTACATTGATATTACAAACAAGAGGCAAGCACTGATTCAAGAATTACAACAAATGAGAGATGAGCAAACCAATACATATGTCTTAGCAAAAATGATAAAAAATATATTGGAATTAAAACTAGCAGTCTTGGTGACTAAAAAAATAGCCGATAATCCTAAGGAGATTGAAGTTTCTTGGTTGTACTTAGTGGATTGGAAACTTTCATTGTTCAAAGATTACACCAGTTACCTTAAAAAGATCCTTGAACAACACTTCAAAGATTTGATTGATATTAAGGGTGATTTTCGTATCCTCGATGTGGACTTAACTGATGAGTTTAAGGGAAAAGTTAAAGAATTTGGGGGAAATCAAGAAACAATATGAAGAATTGTTGTCCAAAGAAACTTAGGACATCTAGGAGTACAGTACAAAAATATTTGATAAGTTGAGTAATTTATATGCCATCCCGAAGTCCTTAAGACTGATATTTCCAGAATTTCTTAGGAAACCAGGGTTGCAGAAAAAGAGTTGGCTAAGTAGAGAACCAGACTACAAGTAACCACCATCCTTGACCAAGATAGGATAATGACATATGTCAACAGGTACTAAGAATATCGCCAGAAGATTAAAGGATTGGAAGTGACAAAGAATATTGGAGAGGTCGAGGAGGCGAGCATCCAAGTGTCAGAAATGGAGGAGGCATAAAATATTTTATGAGTTTATTTTCATTTTTCAAAAACTTTATTTTTATCAGGTTTGGCAAGTAACGGTCCTAGAAAACCATTATCTATGGTAGTTTAAATAGTAGGATGTTTAAATTTTTAGGATCTTTTTGGGTGAACTTTGATTGACTCTTAAGAACAAAAACACTGCAAGTTTTATTTCTCGGTTTGATGTTTTTGTTTGTTAGAAGTTTTAATTCAAGTTATTATACTGGACTTATACACATTTGATCTTTGAATCAGAAATTGTGAATGCTTTCATATGAAAGGATCTCAGTAAATGAATGAGTTAAGCTTCTATTTTTCTATTATTTTGGATGACTGGAGGTCTTATCTGTGAATGAAATCTTATGGAATGCTATAGACACTATTAGTATTTTAAAGTTTATGCATTTGTGAAGTTATTGCCTTATTAGCTTTCTGTTTAAAATCTCGCCTTTGATTGCTTTCTGGTTAAAAGTGATATTTAAGTTAGAAGTTGATTTTCAAATCATATGTAGGTAGCTGCAACCTTTGAAAATAAGCAGCAAATCGATCAATTATAGTTTCATTGAGGTTGATTCAACTGTGTTGTGATTATCACCTCTATGGGTGTGAGAAAATAGAGCTAGGTGATAAATCTGTTAATAAACAAATTTTAAATGAATATAGCTATTAATTATTTTTGACTTTTATAATTTCATCATAGATGCGTATGTCGTTGAATCACGTTTTATACTATTTTAATCATCTATGATATCTTGTGATTTGGGATTATATTATGCTATCTAGTGAGCAAAAATTGTATGGAATAATTGTTTTAGTGAGATAATAGAAACATCTCCTGTGAGCCTTAGTAGGTGCTTCTCATGGAAAGATCAGAATATTTTGCTCTATGTCTGTTTGACTTTTGTAGTTTGTTCTCTTTCCACCAATGAAGACCCTGTGGCATTTTGTGATCAATCTTTTGAGGTCGTTTGTTCATTTTATTTTTGAAGGGGAATTCAAAGTGTTGTAAAAGCTTTGGTGTATCGCCTTAGTTTAGCTACTTTTTTTTTAATGTTTTCCCTTCTTTCCCCTTTCCATCCCCTCTAATTATGAAAAGTTGGCTTCTAAAATCCCAGATGTTGCTCTACATAACGCATTAGGTCCCCCATAAGCAAAGCTTCCCATAAGGTTGTTTCTCTTAAGTGTAAATTTTAGGGATCAATACATCAACTTCCTTAAATTTAAGAGCTTAAACTTTAAAGTTGAACTACACTACAAAATTGTGATATTGCTATCAGGATTCAACTGTGTAGTTTTTGAGTCAAACTCATTGACCCACGCTTCACTCAGTGTAGCTTTGGAGTCAAACTCATTGACCCATGTTTCACTCATGAAACATAGGTCAATGAGTTTGAATAAAAAACTACACAACTGAATCCTGATAACAATATCACAATTTGACTTGTTGTGAAAAATATCTCCTACTCACACTACAAAATTCATAATCCCTACAAGTTTAAAATGTTTTCAATTCTATTCAACAATTTTAACTTTATTTTTAGGAAGCCACCTCCATAGAACCCTCGCCCAAGAGTATTCCATCGAAAGAACGCTTCAAAATTTATAAAATGGAAAGGTCATCGTCGAGAAAGAAGACTAGACTTCCCACAAACCCCACTCGATTTTTATTTTTTTTAAAGAAGCGAAAGAAAAAGTATGCAGTTAGGTAAAGTTCAACGAAAGGAAAATACCAAGAAAAAATGAAAGGATTCTCTCCATCATATAACTCGACTTTAAGTCCCACCCTCTTCTTACTGCTCCAAATTTCTATTTTGCCTTCCCTGGCCTCTGCAATTCCCGTAAAATTCCCATAAGGCTGTTTCTCTTAAGTGTACATTTTAGGGATCAATACATCAACTTCCTTAAATTTAAGAGCTTAAACATTAAAGCTGAACTACACTACAAAATTGTGATCTTGCTATTAGATTCAATTATGTAATTTTTGAATTAAAATTGAGTTGAGTTTCAACTCAAAAACTACGCAATTGAATGAATCCTACAGCAATATCACAATTTAATTTGTTACGAAAAATATATTGTATTGACACTATAAAATTCATAATACCAAAAAATTTAAAATGTTTTCAATTCTATTCAACAACTTTAACTTTATTTTAGGAAGCTCCCTCGTAGAATCCTCCCAAGACTATTCCAATCGAAAGAACACTTCAAAATTTATAAATTGGAAAGGTAAAATTAAAAAGAAGCGAAAGAAAAAGTAAGCGGTTAGGTAAAGTTCAACCAAAGGAAAATACCAAGAAAAAACGAATGGATTCTCTTCATCATATATATAACTCGACTTTAAGTCCCAACATCTCCTTACCGCTCTCGATTTCGATTTTGCCTTCTCTGGCCCCTGCAATTCGGTAAAGTTCCCGCTAATCTGCTCACTGCTCAATTAAAACCTCTTCAAATTCATTATAACGCTCTTTGTCAGGCAATTTCAACCAAAGTTGGCCCGATCTGCAGAGAAGAAGGGAAACAGACAAACAAAATTGGCCTGTAAAACTATGAGAAAGTGATGCTAATGTTAGATTAATAAAAACCCAAGCAATAGATTCGTGTTAGTGACAACTGATTTTGAAACAGAAAAAACCAGAAACCAGGGTTTCGATTGGTACCCCAGGGTTTGGTTGGGAATAATTAGGGTTTGGGAAATTTCGAGGGCTTTGAATGGACCCGCAGGTTCTAGATGATATAATAAACAGGTTGCTGGAAGTGAGAGGGTCGAGGCCTGGCAAGCAGGTTCAGCTCTCCGAGGCAGAGATCCGACAGCTCTGTCTCTCTTCCAAGGATATTTTTACGAGCCAGCCCAATTTGTTGGAGCTCGAGGCACCAATCAAAATATGTGGTTAGTGATTTTAATGTTTATTTAATCAATTTTTTCTTGGTTGGAAAATTGCGGTGATTCTTGTTTAGCGAAGCTGTCTATTCGTTAAGATTGTTCTACTTCTACCCGGCAATAGATTCTCTAAGAAGCCTTAGATAATGTCTTTTGGGGTCAATTTTATACAAACTTTATTTTCAATATGTTTTTGGTAAAGCATCCCTGGACTTATATGCCACAACTATAGGGCATGCCTTTCATCAAATTCACCCAAAAACTGTGACCGGCCTTGTGCGTTGGCCATGCCAATCCAATTGACTTGCACATGGTCTTTTCTGTAGCGTATGCTTCACCCAACACTGGATGTGGTTGTTTAGCGAATCATATATTCACGATTTTATAGATTTAAGCATCTTATGGATAGGCCATATCCCTATTTAGATATTGTAGTTGGCCCAATTGAATTTTATCATGGGTCTCCATTATGAAAGCTCATCAAATTGACCCTTTCTTTTCCAAAACTGTTTAAGTTGAAGAGTGTATGGTGAATTTATTCAGGTAAATAAATGTTCTCTGTTTTTCTCTGGTTTGGTAACTCTAGTTTTTGTGGGTCGGGAACTTTCCGTTAAGGCCATTTTTTTTGTGTCTTTCAAACTTATCCTATCTAATTTGAACAAATCATAGTTGTTTTTATTCGTTATGTGATTTGTTATCAGGCTTCAACTGCATAGCTTTGAAGACAAATGTATTGACCCATATTTCATTGATGAGTTTGATTAAAAAAGGTCCATGAAATATGGGTCAATGAGTTTGACTAAAAATTACCCAATTTTTTCAGGTCAATGAAATATGGGTTGGTGGGTGACTCAAAAATTATACAGTTGACTCCTGATAATACATTACATGATTTTGCATACTGTGGAAAATATTACTTTCTTGATGTTTTTATTCAGTTCAGTACTCATTTAGCTGTTTTTATTTCAAATTTACTTATCCTTTTTTCTGTTAAGGCAGACTGTTGTTTTCCCCAAATATTTGGAGTGGATTTTATTCAACTAAATAGCATTGTTATACTTTTTCTTAAATTCATTAAATTTTTTATTTCTGTTTAATTTGATTAAAATTTAAATTCAATGTGAATTTTAGGTTTAGTTTTTTTTTCAGTGAATCCTCTTTTTTGTTTGGCCAATGCATACCCTTACTGCCCTTTTTATATCGAGGAAAATTGATATCCTGAAGTTCATTTTGATTAATTTGGAGAAAATACAGTGAATTGTATTTAAGGCGGATTTTTTTCTGTTTAAAATTTAGAATTAAGAGTGAATTTATTCTGGTAGATACCATTTTTTCTATTTTATTTTAAATTTGTTTTCTGCTTAATTTGAAGAATCTTAGAATTCAGTATCTTAGCCAGGGGAACCTTTTTTAACAGTCAAGTCATTTCATTCTTTTGCCAGTGCATACCATAAATATCCTTTTCCAAATAAGAAAAGTTGCTATTCTTAAATTTATTCTGATTAATTTGAAGAATATACAGTAAATTTGATTTAAGTAAACCTTTTACTTTATCACTCACAAATCATTGATCAGTAATCACCGAGTTGTTTGCCATTATATTTTTATGGCAAGGCCTAACACTTCATTCCTCTATGACAAACTCTTCTTTACAATCTTTTTTTAATGGCAACAACTGGATTGCATTTAAACCAGAAGATGTTTTCAGCTAAGCTGCAACAAGCAGGGGAATCTATAATGTCAAAGTTGAAGAGCACACAGGAATTACTGAGAGGGGGTGGGGTGTTGAATCAGTATTTCAGAACTTTTAGACTTTTAAGTGCATGAAAACCAGATAAACATAAAAAAGCAACCATGAAAAATGTAAACACCAAATTTCTTGTAGAAATCCCTTTCGGTTAAAAAATCACGGCACACAATAACTTTCATTAACAAAATGGGCACCAACCCACAGAGAGCACCAACTCCGAACAGCTGAAGCACCAACTCCGAACAACTGAAGCACCAACTGCAGTCAGCTAAGAAACCAACCTCAAAATCATTGAATCTAAAACTGTGTTACATGGGGACACGTTCCCTTCTTTTGGCACTCCTGGAAACACGTCC
Source organism: Thuja plicata (assembly GCA_018584345.1). Taxonomy (NCBI): domain Eukaryota; kingdom Viridiplantae; phylum Streptophyta; class Pinopsida; order Cupressales; family Cupressaceae; genus Thuja; species Thuja plicata. The sequence goes on from MU223652.1 coordinate 248,843, forward strand.
CGGATACACATCCCCTGCTGTCCCCCTTCCCCCGTCCCTGAAACGCCATGGAACTTTTTAAGATCAAACACAAGTCAATGCTTTTCTGAAGACAACAAAGTTACAAATCCAAGTGGTTTTTGACATTAACTAATGATTCTAAGTTGGTACTAAGTTGAATCTATGTTTCATGCATTGTTAAAGTGTTGGAGTTGCAGGCTTATTTTGTGTCTCAGACAAGACATTTTCTGCTTTCCTGTAACCCTATGAATCATTGTCTTGGAAATCTTGTGTGGTCTGTCCAACCGTATGAACTAATCATGCACTCTGCTTACCACATAGCGAATCCAATCGGGATGGAATTCAGTGGGAATATCTACTGCATAAGTTAAACCCTTTGTTTTTAGATGTTTATGCTCATCTTTCAACATGCCATTGATGCACATACTCTTGTATTCTTTCTTGATCGCTTTAGATCCTAGTTCTTCAATTATGCAATGGATATAGGACCAAACATCTTCAATCAACATCACTCACTGAGGAGTAGTGAAAAGGGCGCTTGACATATCAATCTCGACCGCTTTGATTGGATGCAGTTTGAATACGGGTCGAGGCTCCTCAGTGATGTTAACTAGAACTGGAGTATCAACGTTCTTTGCCATTATGATCAACTGCAACAACACACAAATCTAACAACAAACTAATATGTTAATTTGCAATACACTTGTTAGGGCTTTTATGAAAACTCAGTATGATTTAGCTCGAAATCTTAATCTCGAAATAACCGTTGCACACTATAGCTCAAGATAGCTCTTGAATACTCGAATGAAAGTAAAGGTGTGAAATGTGATCACTTTTCCTCTATTTAACGTTGAGAAATATACGTTGCATACTTCAACGATAGGAATAGTGTCATGTCACCGGTTGACATGTATTCACCGATTGGTACTCAACCAACAATAATAATCGCTGTCAAATAGATTTTAACCATGAAATCTCAGTGCGGTCTACACACAATCACAAAAACAAAATCGTAGAAATTTACACCATAATGTGCATATAGACTTTTACTGCTCATGAATCTAGGGGATCGTTAATGGATTTGTCTATAAGTTTTCCCCCTAAGCAAATAATATGCTTAGTTCATCGATAGAATCTCCACACTTCTTGAACTTGTGGAGTTCTCAATCAACTCAGAAGAATTCAGTTCACTTTTTTCACCCATGTCTTCTTCATATCACTTCTGACTTCATCAACATTGATAATCTGCTTTCCTTTCCTATCCTCCGATCAATCAGGAAATTGGTTCCTAAACTGACAGTCTCTAGCCAGATAACCTATCTTATGATAGACAAAACATGCCATGCCGGTTGACTTCCAAGGATCAGCATTACCTCTCAGAGTTCTCATTCTGCAATTTACTGCTAGGTGTCCATAGTTGTCACATACGAAACATGTAGTATTGAATTGTCTTTCCCTTCTAACAGTATTTATCGATGTGACAGGTGACCTAGGGGCATACACCCTTGACCTACAATCTCCAGCTTTGTGTCCATATTTGTTGCACGTAAAACAATATCCATCAAAGTTACCACCCCTGGATCTTTTGCTAGACCTAGATCTACACTCATATGTAGTATGCCCATACTTGTGACAATTATAGCAATAACCATTAAAAGAGTAAGGTTTATTCACCGGTTTGCTCCTACACACATTGCAATATGACTAGGCTTTCCATAGTTATAACAAGTAGGTTTGTTAGGTTTCTTACCTGATTTGATTGGATCTACCTTCTGATCTTTTTGTGTCTCCTTAGGTTCAGATTTAGAGGACTCACCGATTTCAAACGTTCCTTCTCCTGCATATCCAAGACCGGTTGTGTCTCTATGTCTTCTTTGGCTCTTCAGTTGTTCATGAAGCTTTTGTGAGCTTTCATTGTATTGCTTCAACTTTTCATTTGCTTCTTTCTCAGTTTTCAATTCCTTCAATGTCTTATTCACCTCTCTAAGCTTTCATTCTTAGCTATTACTTGTTGATTCTCTGTAGCGGTATCTTGCATTTGACTTTGATATAAAGCAAATTCCCGTCTCAGGTTAACAAGCTCTTCATCTTTTGCCTATAGGGCATCATCAACAATTTTCTTTGCAGCTTCTGCAGTCTTCTTTGCATCTCCACCTTTTCCTTTTATTTCAAGCACTTCACACATCCTAATAGATTTACTTTCAAGCTTTCTTTTCAGATTAGCCACATTTTCTTATGAGTCCCTTGTTCTTGCTCAACAGATCTGCAATTGCCTGTGTAGACTCTTCAGATGCACTACCTTTAGACAATTGTTCTTTGTAGTCTTGGCTTTCACTCAATTGCTCAGTGAGTTCTCTCCTTTTGGCAAGTGACTACTTCAACTATTCCTGCAGCTCAATGATCATCTTGTTTGCATTCTCAAGTTGCATCTCATACCTATAACCCTTCTCGATAGTGGATCTTTTCCCCAAGTTGTTAGGCTTATCACCAAGAGGACCAACGCTATGATACCAATTGTTGGAATTAATAGGTATTGAGAGGGGGGCGAATCAATTCAAACAGGTTGTAAAAATATTCAACCACTGAACTAAATAACTGCTGAATTACTTTCCATACCACAAAGCATATAACTGATGCAAACACATAAAAGAAAGTAATATCAAGCATCCACAAACTCATCACACATGACAGGAATATTTTATCGTGGAAACCCTTGGTTAGAGGGAGAAAACCATGGTGGGGATGACACCCACAAGCCCACTACTGCAGTAAATGAGTTTGCCTTGTTAGTAGCTACAAATACCCTTTCTGAGGGTTTACCTTATTAAGAGTGACTAGTACATTGTTAGGAGTACAATTAGATCAGTTATGATCTACCTCGCTAGAAGATTGCAAACCTTAATAAAGTACCTTGTTAAAGGATTTACAAAAAGAACCTGTTAAAGTTCACCCGGCTAAGGGATTTTGCTTGCTACAACTATTAGGGAACAACAAGATGAGTGATCTGGATGTAGCAGTGATTGCTTGTCAGATCCAATTTGTTCTCTGTACTCTGTAACTGCTCCCTGCTCTTTGTCCATCAACTTTCTGATTGCAACCTCAAATTGAATTCACCAAACCCTAATTGCATCACCCACAACAACTACAACTTCATACATTTCAATAAGAGCAGTTCCAAATATATACACAACTTGCACCGACATCAAACACACCAAAAATGATCTTCAAATACTTTCCCGCGAAAGAATCACGTACCAAAGTGATAATCTCGATGAATAAAATGATTTATCATGACCGCATTAGATCAAGATAAGAATTGCAAGTTATATCTCCAAAGTAGTCAAACACGTTTTGACTTCTGCAATGCAACACCTCGAATCCATCTTAAATGATTGCATTGATCACATAAATGTCAAATCATTGAATTCATAACCTCTATTCCACGTCATCATATCATTATATATCATCGCACATACTGTACCGCTCACTGATTTGTGATTTACCAACTGTTACTCAAGAACTCTTGAGTTCTATCTGTCTTAATGTCTGAGACAACAAAAACTCTTTCACTGATCAACCAAATGAGTTGTGGTTGGAACCGCACTGCAATCTAAACATGTTGATGCTGTATCTGTGATTGCTCCTCATAATTCCACTTCTACCATGATCGCCACCAAAGTGATGTTCTCACTGTCTATCGATCTTCTGGACTTAGCCAATTTTCTGCATTACCTTCTTACTGATTGTGTCTTTAATTCACCTGTAGTATTTCATGACTGTACTGACCTAGTTGCCATCAATGACTACCAAATAAGTGACAACTTATTACTGCACCTCAAAATCCATCACAATACCAACATGATAGACCATCCATTGAATGAATAACATAAATCTGAACGTAGTTGCCTGCAAACCACATCATAAAATTGAGTTGTCTCAAACAAGAATAGGAACCTTGGAGTTGCCTCTATGATCTTTTTGCAATCTTTAGCATACATGGTGTCTTTGTTCAAGAGAGGATTAGATATTTGGTGTTCCATTTTGGAACACCAAATGTTTTATCCTGCATGTTGGAGTGGTCACAAAACTCACATCAACAGGTAGGTAGCTCCAAAGAAGAGAGCTTACCTTTTTTAGCACTGTAACTATGCAATTCTTGGATAATGAGGCCTTTCACCTCAGCCTAGGGTGTCATCCTCAAAATGCATGACGTGAGGCACACCCTCGTCTCTCCATTAGGATTTTAGCAGCTGTTGCAATAGAAAAAAGGGGTTGAGGAATTAACCCTATTGCATGGATGGTTTGGTGAAGTTGATTGTTCGATCTCCAACCAATGATCTCCCAAATGGGATAAAATCTGATCTGTATCCCTTGTAATAATTTTAGATGGACAATTTGGTCTTATCTGTGGTGTCATAAACATACTCTATTCAGTTTTGCTCGACATATACGAAACAAAGATCTCTTACTAAAGGCTTTGACACCTTTACAAAATCAGCACATGCCATAGTTGCATGTTCTTGCAGCTCCCTGTTCCACGTTGTAGCTTCCAATGATGATTGTCCTTCAGACGTGTTTTTGAGTACAAAAAGCTGTGGTGTGCATGTAGTTGTACACTCTACTGGAAGTAGATGAGCTGGAGGTCAAGTTGCTTCGTATGCGGGGGCCAGGAAGAGAGTCCTCAACCCACTATGCCTTGACATGCCATATCTTCATCTAGTTTTGTTTGCAGTTGAGGAACATGACCATTAGTTATGAATGTTGCTATGGCTGCCGTTGTCTTCTCCTATTGCAATTTTTCCTCTTTTGCCTATGCAAATTGGACATCCATCTCTCTTTTTATTGCTTTAGTGGTGTTGATGTAGGGCTTGGCATCACTTTGAGTATGCTTGCAAGGTGGTATGTGTGTATCTCATGCAAACAACTGTCCTAGGTATCGGCCCTTGTACGACTTATTTCCAGTCAGGGTCTCTAGCTCCAGCAGGATGAGTGCATGTAAAATAGAGGTGAATTGAAATCTTAAGGCCCATGAAGGCCAACTATTTTCATAAAGTTAAAGGTTGCAATCGGTATGTAATGGCATGTGCCATATACCAAGTTACCTGGTGGCGTCCCTGACAGGGATGGTGGCAGTGGTGGTGCTGTGGGGGGACATTCCCCCCTAGGCCCCAAGTCTCAGAAACGCCCCCCTATAGGGGTTGTAGTTTTTATTTTTTGGTGGAGGGGGGGGGGGGGGGNTGGAGGGGGGGGGGTGGGGAACGCGTACCTGTGGAATACTGAAGTAGCTTCTTCTAACAGCTCATTGTGCTGCATTGTAGTTTCCACCATCCAATAGGTCCATCTGGGCAAGTGAATGTGTATCCACTCTAGCTGACCATGAGATAGCTAGTAAGATCAGCAAACTTGACCCACTTTTCTCTCAATCTCTGTGCCTTCTCATCAATTTACAATTTTTTAAGGCTTTGATCGAATCTTCCAACTCTTCATGATCAAAAGAAGCAACTCTTCCAAGACTATGGATTATAAACTTCGGGTTCATAGTGTATGATGCTAGATCTACGAGATAACTAAAAAAGACGGCCATTAAGAATGCCACTGTTGGGTCCTTAGCATATATCACTGCTTAATCTGCTAAACATGATGTTAAAGGTCTCATAAATCTCTCCAAGGTTGGATTGTCTATGTTTGTGTAACAAATTATTCTTAACTGTAGGGACAACAAAATGAAATGACTTGTTCCCAAAAGTCATAATCAGTCACCAAATTCTTCGTTTTCGTCCCAGTATCTGTTTTCGATGTTTTCTATGCGCCTTCTCTTTCTATGTATAATCATCAACTGGAATGCTTCTTGAATCTCAATAATCCTCTTGAAGAGGATGAAGTAGGTAGCAAAACTCATCTGTACAGAGAGGAAATGTTTTCTTGAAGTAGTCTAGAGTCTGGCACAACATACCCACTGGCCTAGAAACTAGACCTGAATCTTTGACCGCCTTGTAATTTTTTTTTACAAATATAATAATTTAAATTTTTATTTATAATATAAAAATAATTTCAAAATTATAATGAGAACTTAGAAAATAAAAAATGAGTAAGCACGTATAGTATATTAGCAGGTTTTAAAGAAAAGAAAGTTTTAAAAAGATTGAACATGTGAAACGCTCTTCTTGTCAAATATATATTCTTCCCTAGCTGTTCCTCCTGGGATGATAGGGATTTCCAAAAATACCAAGAAACCAGGGGGATGTTTTCCATACTGGCTACGATAGCCTTGACAAAAAATTTAATGAAGGATGTCTAGGGGATGATTCTAGCCATACCCCATTTGGCAAAAATAGGGAAACAAATGAAGGCCATCATTTAGGGCAGGAAACACATTTCCAAGTTACACTGATTGGAATGCAATACTAACTCCAGACCTTTAGTTTTACAAGAGATTAAGTCGTCTTGCATGTTAAATTGTTTATGTTGTGTTATTATAATATAAATTTATCGACTGAGAAGAGTATTAGGGATATTTCCTTTAGTTGTTGTTTTACTGAACTTTTTTCTTGTGGATTATTTTGCAGGTGACATTCATGGCCAATACTCTGATCTTTTAAGACTTTTTGAGTATGGTGGTTTACCACCTCAAGCCAATTATCTATTCTTAGGGGACTATGTGGACCGTGGAAAGCAAAGTCTAGAGACAATATGCCTTCTGCTTGCTTACAAAATAAAATACCCAGAGAACTTCTTCCTTTTGAGAGGCAATCATGAGTGTGCCTCAATCAATCGTATATATGGATTCTATGATGAGTGTAAACGCAGATTTAATGTCAGATTATGGAAAATTTTTACTGAATGTTTCAACTGTTTGCCAGTGGCTGCTCTAATAGATGAGAAGATTCTATGCATGCACGGAGGCCTTTCACCAGATCTACACAACCTAGATCAAATAAGAGACATACCTCGTCCCACAGATGTTCCAGACACGGGATTGTTATGTGATCTTCTTTGGTCGGATCCTAGCAAAGATGTTCAGGGATGGGGTATGAATGATAGAGGGGTGTCATATACCTTTGGTCCGGACAGAGTGTCTGAATTTCTCCAAAAGCTGGACCTAGATCTTATTTGTCGTGCACATCAGGTTATTTGCTTTGTTAGTTTTGCACATAGATTCTACAGCTATGAGTAGTTCTCACATGAAATATGATGAGAGCAATTTTTTTGTATTGCAGGTTGTTGAGGATGGTTACGAATTCTTTGCTGACAGACAACTTGTGACAGTATTTTCAGCCCCAAATTACTGTGGTGAATTTGATAATGCTGGTGCAATGATGAGTGTGGATGAATCATTAATGTGCTCATTTCAGATACTAAAACCAGCAGAGAAGAAAATCAAATTAGGTGGTTATGGAAACTCAAATGCAGCCACAGCTAAACCGGGAACACCCCCTCGTGGAATGCGGGTAGGTTTACTTTGACTCTTGTCAGGTTTATTTTGACTCTTGTCAGGTTTTGATTTTGTTGTGTGTAGTTGATGTTTTGTTTATGAATTGAACAATGCTTTATGCTTAACATGAAGACCATGTATGCACGCATAAATAAATGTTTATGCAATTCATGGGATGGGAAGGGAAACAATTAATTAATTAATTCACAATGATAATGTTTTTGTTCTTTTGACACAATATTGTAATGATAAAGATGAATTTTGAAAATTTGGCTGTCATAAACATTTGAGAGCTCTGTGCATAAACTCAAATATTTTACAATATTAAATGGCCTTCTATATCGCAAGCATGGCAGACTTTTGTTCACTTGCTATTTTTGTCCTGTTAGGGTTTTCTTCATCTGTATGTTTGCAGTTAAACATTGTGTTTACAAATAGCTTGTTTTTACATCAAGCTGTAGATTGCTCCACTATGGGATTTTTTGTTCTAGGAATAGATATTTTTTTGGTTGATTTGTGCAATTGAAATTTTGGTTTTATGACTATGTCTATAGCATTATTGTTGTAGTTGAATATCACAGTATTATATTTATTGTTATTGTTTCTGTAATATACCTTGCCTGGGATTACTACTTCCTTGACAAAAAGACTTATATTCTATTGTCGCTGTTAGTTTCAAATCTGATATTATATAGGGCTTCAACTAAGACAATAATAATGAATAATCAATTCAGGAACAATTACTCAGAGAATCATTCACTGAGTTACAGAGAAATAGAACAGTATGAACTTCTGAAATATTTTTATATTGCATAACTTCTGAAATATTTTTATATTGCATAATGTAATTTGCCTCAATATATACATCAACAAAATCTTCTTTCATAAAGATGAAACCTTTTGCACATTGGAGTCTTTACTCACACTGCAGGAAATGGACAGGCACTGGAAATGTTGAACATAATAATAATATCACCCAATGTTTATAAACTATCATAGCCTCCACAGATTGATCAATGTGATCTCCCTATAACCATGGCAAGGTTTTCATACATCGAACCAATGATATATTTCATAAGAATGTAGTCTGTCAATCTTTGAAAACATTAATAATATTAATCTCAAATATCACCAGTCGCAGGACTGCCAAATGCGACCAGTAAAAGGAAATGGTCTTATAATATTTCCACCATATATTATATATGAATGAATGATTGTGGGCCCACCTCAAACTCTCCACGGCAATTCTTCTCAAATATTTGCAACACCAGCTTATGAGTATATTATTTCTGTGATAGCTATATGTTCTGCAACCTGCAGATTATTAATCTTCATATCCCAAACATTATTGCGGTGTCTAAGGTCTTGCTCGATAATATATTTAATCGACGTGAATATTTGGTTGTCACAAATAACATATGGTAAACCTTAAATTGCCAAATATATTCCAGTGCTAATATTTCATGTCACACATTAATATCTATCAATATAAGAAGTTCGCCACAATTCCATCAACCGTATCTAAATTACTGCGATATTTTCAATACTGTGAATTTGTCTCCAATGGAGACTTCACAAATTTGAGCACAATATGAAATATCAGAATAATATTTCCAATAGCAGACTCGGGTGGGATTGGATCTCCACTGAAACTGCGTAAACGCCTTCAGCAGCTTGAGCTTCCAGCAATTGAAAAACAAATCAGAAAACATTCCATGATGATTTACAATTCTCAGCAAATCCCCTTATAAAGGCTTGCAAGAAGTATCTAGAAGATTACAATAGGCGGACATTATGTTATTATTTTATTTCTTTTTATTTTATAATTAAATTAATTAATTAAAGAAGTACTTATTGTATTAATTAAATTTTAGTACCACTTAATTAAGTCAATTTGCAAATATTTGTGGACATTACAGTTTCCACATTCAGTTCCTATGGGTGTCACCCACACACTATCCCTGTTTGTGTTTATACTTGTACTAATAGTGAATGTTGGAAATCAAATTTTATTATGCATTGTAACTATAAGATTTCTGGTTCCAAGGGATAATCAGTTTTAGGACATTGGTGCAGGCTAAATTTGATTTCTTTAACTTTGTTTGGAGAAATAATATCATTAATGAGTCACTAATAATGGTGTGAAGTGGTGAAGCTTTTCATTTATTTTTTGGCTATATGAACATGCTTGTTTTGTATTTTTTACGACTATCATTGTTTGATGACTAATCTCGACACCTGTTTTCTAATCATTTTAAATTTATGCTTATTCAACTTCCTGCACTTTATCTGCTCAACTGGAAGCAATAAAGTTCTCTTAAGATTACAAAAGTGCATTTGTTTGATTGTGCCATTTGCCCCTTTCGTCTTATATTAATCATTTATAATATCATATGCAATCTTGTCTTTCATGAATTCAAGCTAAAATTTGAGGAGAATGAAATTTGAATATTTTTATTATACACACAAAAGTAACGACTTTTACAGTTGAAAAATATTAGTACTTTTGGACTAATAAGCTCTGTTAAAAGTTATAATCGTTCATCGAAAGTTTAATCCTCTTCATCTAGATTGAAAGAAGAAGCTGAGGGTGGAATGTAGTGTAAATGCTGTTGCTGTTACCATTGCCGTTGTTGGAGGGAGTGTTACTTTTTGAATTGTAATTGTCCCCATTAAAGGTGCTTCATAATAGTTCAGTTGGATATAAGTTATAACAATGCTGCAAAAAAATCTGGTGCTGAATTCTGACATTTTACAGCAAGAACTTGGTAGATTTTTTCCCAGGTTTTTGACAAACAAGTTAAGTTTTTTGATTATTCAAGAGGAGGAATTGTAAAATTTGCAACTAACAGGTAGGCTTTTTATCTACTGAATCTAAATGTTTATTCAACTTACTTATAATAGACATTTTCTTTTTAAATATTTTGTCTAGAAATATAATAACTGTTTTTGAATGATTGTTTTGACACTACTACAGTTTTGCCAATTTCCAATTGTATGATGAGTTTGGGATTTTCAATTTTCTAACTAACAGGTAGACATCTGAATATGAATGTTTCTGCAACTTATATATAACAGCCAGGGCTTTCTCAAAAAAATATGATAACTTTACTCTTGATTTTTTTGCCTTTGGGTTGGTATGTCTATCTTCTAGGTAGAGAGTTGAGTATACTGTTTGAACTTTCACGTTCGGTACTTTCTTGTATAGTGCATGTCAAGCATCATTTTTATTGCATTTTCACCAAATGCTTCTCCTAAAATTCATGTCTTGTTATGCTGGGGGGTCTTTTCAAAAAATACTTTTTGATGCAGAACTTTGCATTGTATTATAGATTGACCAGGTTCATGCACAGTAAATATCTAAGTTATTAAGGATAAGGGTGGTAGGATTCATAAACAACAAGTGTAAGAACCCCAACCGGTTCTAACTCTGCCAGACCACTAATTTGCTATGCAAATGATATATATAACTGATTTTTGAAATAAATATGTAATTCCTTGAATTTTTATAAAGTGTTGCCATGCAAGATAATAATTTTGAATAGAAAAAAATTATGAAACTAATTTTCAAAGCATTGAACCAGATGCTTTTATTATTAAGTGAAATCATATACAATGCAAGAGGGAAATATATATTAAATTATGAAATCAAATTGCAGCTCATTAGAAACCTGGCAACTGAACGCATGCATTCATATACACTCCAGATTGAATTGCAAACTATAAATGGAGGCACCAAACGGAAAAAAAACATGCCCCAAAAATGTCAGACGCTGCCCCCTATATTTAAATTGCAGCCTCTAATGACTGTCGTTTATTCTATATAACCAGCAGCTCTCAATAACTCCAATGCTGGTCCTTACTACTGTTGAGGTCTGCTAAAAACTCAATCTTCTGCCCTTGAAAATGATTCTGAAATGAAATGGGACTATCATTTATTGATCTCTATAAACAATGAATCCTTTCTTGGCCTCTGGATGAAGCCAAAGCACTTGCATAATTTGTTGGGTGTTTCACCAATTCACTATGCTGATAAACTTGGAAGAATTCACATTTCCTCAAGCTGATAAACTGAAATCCTTGTTTCAATTCTTTCTCCAAACCAAGAAAAGCAAATACACAGGTCATGAATGAATGAATTTCACCTTGCCTTGGCTTTTAATAATTCTCCATCAGAAATCGATTTGTATTTTTACAAATGCCCTTTTCAAAACTTTAAAATAACTTAGCTTTTTATACCATTTGTTTTTGTTGCAATTCAAATATAACATTTAATTATATTCCCCTCCTTTTGATGCACACACTAAAATATAAAGTATACTTTATTAAACACTTATATCTCCCTTTTAAATAACACTTTATCACTTATTATAAAGTATATTTTTAAAACATTTATAACTCCCTTTTAAATAAATTCCACTTAATTTATCAATGATATGCACTTAATAATTAATTATTATTAAAGTATAATTTTAATAATAATTATAATGCTATAACTCCATTAATCGTTATTTCTCAATTTTGACTGCACCTGAGAGTTAACCATTGTATCCATTGTGCATCCATCTGCCTTTCTAAAAATAGTAAGGGCCTGTCTCTATCAACCCCTGACCTACTATAATTAGTAAATCCCCAAATACTTGATCAACAAAGATGCCAAGGGTCAGTTAGGCCCGTTAATGGGTGTGGGAGGGTTATTCCTCTATCCAAGGAGGAGAAGGAATGTGTTGTGAGGTTTTCACACCATCGCCCCATTGCAAATGGGGACCCCCTCTTTTGCAAGCAGTAGGAGTAGTGGTCTTAGGTTGTCTTTGTCGGTAGTAGTTTTCAAGCCCCTTGGTCCGACAAGTGAAGTTTGAGAGTTGGTTTTGGGCAATTTTAGCCTGTTGGGAAGTCAAGTCTGTCTGGAGCATGGGCGAGAGTTCTGCTAAATCTTTCGGGAATATGGGATCAAAACCAAAGGATTTGTGATGAAACAAGTTTAAACCCTCTGAGAATCCTTGTTCCAGCTTCAATTCGATCTTAGAAAGTCAAAATAGATGGTGGGAGGTAGCTTTGCTGAAGGCGTGCTGAATCCTGAAATTTGGCCAAGTCCTGAAATATTTTTAAAACCCCCAAAATCTAGAATCTTTACCTTAACTCCTATGAAGCTGAAACCTATCTCAAACATCCTGGAAGGTATTTATACAAATATAACTTAAAGTATAAGAAATTAAATTAAATTAATTTCTTATACTTAAATGTTATATTTGTATAAATTCTCTGCCCCTGAACTGAAGATTGGCTAAGTACAAAGTGCAAATCACTGTGTCCCATGCCTGGGCGGATTCCACCCAGTCATAGGACAGGGATTTGTCCCATGTGCTATGAAATTCCACCCTGACTTACTCATGTGAGATGGCTTCCTTGGAGTGTGGAGGGTATTTTGAGCAATGATTTAGTCATTTTCGTGAGGGGTAGTAATGGGATTTGATGTTCTAAGAATTTTTTTTGATAAGTGTCCTATGACTGGGCGGATTCCGCCCAGCCATAGGACTGAGATTGTCCCATGCACTCAATTTTTCCGTCCCCTCCTTGGCATGTTTGAAGTCCTCCTTCTTGGGTGGGGAGTTATCTTGTCTTTCTTGGGCGGAATTGTCCCATGGATAGGGCAATTCCGCCTTGAGGTTGGTCTCCCTCCTTTCCCTCCTTTCCCTCTTTCCCAAGCTCTTTCCCCTTTAATCGTTTTGAAATGAAGTGTTTGCCAAGAAGAAACCATGGGGTATGGAAACATGCATTGATTTTTTTGAAAGTTTATTGAATTGGAAATCCTATTAAAATTGCATGTGTCCCATGATTCCGCCCAGTCATAGGACTGATTGTCCTATGTGATTGGAAATTCCGCTCCCTTGTTGAGCCTTGAGTGGGGATGTTGAAGGTCTTGGGCGGAGTAGTTTAAATGTTTTGTGAGTGGATTTCTGTCCAAGGGAGAAGAACTCTTTATGTCTTTCTTGGGCGGAATTGTCCCATCCATAGGACAATTCCGCCCTCATCTTTTATTCCCCCCTTCCAATCTAAGTCGGCCACCATAAACAAGACCAGGATTAAACCAATAAAATCATCCCAATCAGCAAACAAGAAATTCATGAAAGAAAGTCGGCCTTAGGGAGAGGGATATTTCATATTTTATTTGTCCAATGACAATCAAAGTCGGCCTCCTTGGGGGAGGTGAGCAAGAAGATATATAAGGGGGCCAGTTTCAAACCATTTGCACTCAAATCAGCATGCGATTTCTTTCTCAAGGGAGCATACCAGACTTAGGAAGTTCGAAATTCATTTTGGAGGCAAGGCATTTCGTGAAGGATCTTCTTTTTTAAACCATTTCTTTTCAACTTCTTCAAGATAAGGAGCAGATTTGATTGCAACATTTTCATAGAGGGCAGCTTGCATTTTATTGAAATCTCAGAATTTCTCAAGAGCTATAGGTCTGATTGCATTCTGATTTTTTTTTGGTTTTGAGTGACGGGGGTGTGTTCTCAAGGCTCTACCCCATCCCTCCCTTTCCTTTAACTTCATTGGTTCAAATTGCAATTCATGTCATAAAGAGTTCGAATTCAAAGCAATCAAACTTCAATTTCTAAATCTGAGATTTTGTTTAATCATAACTTGTTGTTTAATCAGTTTGTCATTTTGGTAAAGGGCATGAAATCTGGAAATAACATCATGTTTTCCAACTCCATTAGCTTCATCTAAGGGGTTTTATCTCCTAATTTCCTATTCTCAGATTTGTAGCATCAACGAACAAGGATAGCTAAGATGTGTTTCCTTGATGTTTTGTAGGGCAAGGAAATGTTCGAGGCTTCAGGTGATGCTCCAAGTTCCAAGCTCGAGGATTTCAAATGAGAAAGGTAGAAGATACCAAGGAGAAGGGGCTGAATGAAGAGCAAATCTTGGAACTCTTGGCAACGGAATCATGGGAAGCTACTTCCTTGGAGAGCCAATCTAAGCATAGCAAAGAAAGATCAAAGCAAGGATGGTATCCACATCCTCCATCATCACGCCAGCAAGTGAA
>MU223652.1:272265-288493 GCA_018584345.1 Thuja plicata
ATGAGCCTAGTTTTGATATATGTTTTGAACTTTTGATTCCATGGATTTCATATTCCATGAATATTGTAGACATTTGACAGTGAAACTATTTATATTTCAGTTTCTAGTGTGTTATTTAGTTTAACAACTTATAACTTTATACTTTCACGATCTATGTAAAGTTGAAAACTTGTATATGTGTGCAAAGTAGCTTCTATTTATCTCAATTATTGTGTATTTGATGTTAATTGACTAAATGATGAATGAAAAATGCTTTAAATCCTTAAAAATCTTTGAATTTCTTGGGTTTTTCGATTTGCCGAGTCCTTGAAGAGTCCGGCCGCCGAGGCCGAGTCCGAGGCCAATCCGGCCTTGCCGAGTCCGAGGCGAGTCCGAGGCTTGTGACTATGATACAAACTGCCGCCGAAGCCTCTAGAAATAGATGATGTTTCTATCAACTTGCCCAAAAGGCAATCAATCCTCTTTACTCCCGCAGGTACGAACTCGGATTCACATACCGTAAAGCCGATTTGGGGGAAGTGAAAGATTTCCCCATGGCGGCAATCAAGGCTTGGGAATGTGTAAGCCAGCCACGTTGCTGGTAGTGTGATGTAGTCATGCCCAATTTTTGGGAATCAGCCTCCTCTTTGATTACTATAATCAAAGATTCTCGGCTAGCGTCTCCAAGGTGTAATCTTCAAAGATTTCAAATTTCTCCTCAAGCGACCCATCAGCTCCTAAGTTTGAAAGCTTGTCTGCTAAGTTATTAGCTAGTCTCGGCACTTGTGTGGTTTTGAAATCTTCGAACTCTGCCAGAATGCTTCTGATTCTTCTAATGTGCCTATTCAAATGCCATGTGTCCATCTGGCCCTTTTTAATTCCATTTACTACCAAAAGGGAGTCACCCTCCAAATGCACTTTCCTGAATTGTAGTTTTCTAGCCATTAGGACAGCTTGAACTGCAGCTAGGTATTCTGCCACATTATTTGTCCCATCTTGTATCCTTTTGGCCCCTAAGGCTAGAATCTCTTCTTTGTAATTCCGGGCTATGTAGCCTAACCCGGTTATTCCGGGATTGCCTCGCAAAACGCCATCAAAGTTAATCTTAATCCATCCGGGGGATGGTGGTTGCCACATGTTTCTACATTCTTTCTCCTCCTTAGAAAGAGGAATAACCCTCCCACACCCATTAACGACTCTCAATCCTGGGACCTATTACCAACCAATGAATTCTCTGATTCATTTTCTAAGGCCTGATATGAAAAATCAGACTCACTGTAGCTTGAGTCTACATCATAATTTTCATCTTTAGTACCTAAATCTCGGGTACCAAGATCATCCACATGTGAAACCTCTTGTCTCATGCTGATGCAAACACAACTCACTGCTGTCATAGAAATCAGAATTGTTATCATGATTGATAACTTCTTGAGTGATGAAAGTACCAACATTCTTTTCCATTGTTTTCTTTGCACTGATAAAATTATTTGTATTAGTGTTTGCCTCTTTTTTCTCTGCAAATGAAGGATCCAAAATCTCTGAATGTGGTAGAAGTCTTGATAAATTTTTATTATAATCCTGAAAGACATTATTATAATCCCAAAAGAAATGCATGAGTTCTGGCATGAGAACCTGTATAGATTTTGTTTTACCCATGATTCACACAAACCCTCTGTCATGAATGTAAGAGGCTTCCCCTACAGGATGGCAAGAAACCACTCTGATACCACTGTAAGAATCCCAAATGGTCTAACTCTTTCAGACCACTAATTTGCTATGCAAAAGATATATATAACTGATTTTTGAAATAAATATGTAATTCCTTGAATTTTTATAAAGTGTTGCTAGGCAAGATAATAACTTTGAATAAAAAGAGATTATAAAACTAATTTCCAAAACATTGAACCAGATCCTTTTATTTTTAAGTGAAATCATATACAATGGAAGAGGAAATTATTTATTAAATTCTGAAATCAAATTACAGCTAATTAGAAACATGACAATTGTATGCATGCATTCATATACACTCCAGATTGAATCACAACCCTCTGTAAATGATCACAAATTGTCACCAATGCCCTCAAACTATAAATTGAGGCACCAAACAGCAAAAACATGCCCCCAAAATGAAAGGTGCTGCCCCCTATATTTAAATCGCAGCCTCTAATGATTGTCGTTTATTCTATATGACCAATGGCTCTCAATAACTCCAACGCTGGTCCTTACCATTGTTGCTGTCTGCCCTTGAAAATGATTCTGAAATAAAATGGGACTATCATTTATTGATCTTGTAAACAGTGAATCCATTCTCGGCCTCTGGATGAAGCCAAAGCTCTTGCATAATTCGTCGGGTGTTTCACCAATTCATTATGTTGATCAACTTGGAAGAATTCACAATTCCTCAAGTTGATAAACTGAAACCTTTGTTGCAATTCTTTCTCCAAACCAAGAAAAGCAAATACTCAAGTCATGAATCAATGGATTTTCTCTTGCCTTGGCATTTAATACTTCTCCAAGAGAAATTGATTTGTATCTTCACAAATACACTTTTCATAATTTAAAAATCACTTAGCTTTTAATACCATTTGCTTTTGTGGGAATTCAAATATAACATTTAATTATATTCCCCTCCTTTTGATGCACACATTAAAATATAAAGTATACTTTATTAAACACTTATATCTCCCTTTTAAATAACACTCACTTATTATGAAGTACATTTTAAAAACATTTAAAACTCCCTTTTAAATAAAATCCACTTAATTTATCAATGATATGCACTTGATAATTAATTATTATTAAAGTATAACTTTAATAATAATTATAATGTTATAACTCCATCATTAATCATTATTTCTCAATTCTGACTATACTTGATCAACAAAGATGCCAAGTGTCATCACTGCAACTGAGGCCGGTCCAGGTGCCCTGCCAAAAGTAGAAATGCTGGATAAATGACTTACTATAAATAGTAAGTGTACCAAACTGACCCAAACAAAGAGCAAACCTGAACATCTCTGACCTTTGGAGTGGGAAAATAGTCTCTGACACTGCCAAAAAAAGACCCTCTATTCATTTGATTAGCCTAGGAGGGTTAAATAATAGACTAATCCCTCGAACTATGATGCTCACGAAAAATAGGGACAGTAAATATCTAAGTTAATAAGGATAAGGGTGGTAGGATTCATAAACAGCTTAAGGGGACCAGAACATGACAGCGCAGTGCTGTGGTAAGTCACTATAGTTTGGGCACCTGAGGTGTTTTGTTCAAATCCTTTCAAAGGTAGGGCTGGGTAGATGCAATATGTTGTGTCCATGTGCAGTAATAGGTTGTATATCTTGACAGCAACCTTTGATATTTAAGGATGATTAATCAGGTAGATAACATGGCCTTGAACTAGATGTGTATATACTATTCAAAACATGGGTAAAAAAACACAAAAAGGCAAGATGCAATAAGTTGTGTTCATATGAGGTGATAGGTTGTATATCTGGACAATTGCAGAGGACTCTTTATATAGAGTCAAGTATGACAGATATCGCAAGCAGATCTTCAACAATCTTCAATGATTGTATATTGAAATGACAATAATCTATTCTAACCGGTTGATGGATTGCAGTTATTGAAACAAATAGTCAGGAATGCTGGGATTTATAGATTGGCGACCTTTAAGTAAATTTTTAACCAGTTGAGCAAATCAAGTGATCAAATTTGTTTTCGCTGCTATGAAGGAAATAGTGACCTTAATAATATATCTGAAAGCGAGTCTTACTGAGTATTTAAAATTAGTGTCTTTATCCTTGGTTTAATAAGTAAATTTTTAACCAGTTGAGCAAATCAAGTGGTCAAATTTGTTTTGTCTGCTATGAAGGAAATAGTGACCTTAATAATATATCTGAAAGCGAGTTTAACTGAGTATTTAAAATTAGTGTCTTTATCCTTGGTTTAATAAATCAAATGATGAAGTGATACAGTTTTTAGACACACGGGACAAAATTGTTACAAATGCTGGATTTTATGGAATTGTTGACCTTGAAGTAAATTTATAATCGAGGGAATGAAGAGGTAAAATTTGCTTTCCTTGCTATGAAGAAAATAGCGACCTTTAATTTCTGTCTGAATGGAATTTTTACCGAGTTAATGTCTGGATTGGAGCATGTGATTCATGTACATTGGTTCCATTGAAGACAATTGAAATGGAACTTTGAAGTTGAATCAACAAATGGAAAAATATAACAAGATCCTTACCAATTGTTTATTCTGCATAACTTAGTGGCAACTGCCCATTTCAACCAGTCATCATACTGCCATATTTTTCTGATGGATTCTAAATGCCAGGCTCTATGGATTTCAACCAAATGTACTGTATGAGTTGTGGAGCATGGTTTTAAGAGTTTTTCTTGCAACATCCTTATTTAAAGTGAAATATTGTAATGCAGTTGAAACTATGTAATGGCAGTTTTACTTCCTTTTACCCTGTTAATGTTGCGATCAATAATAGGCCCATGAAAAAAAATCTTATCTGGCACAAACATCGGGATGGATTTCTCTTGCTGAATTTTTCTGGGGCTTCATTGGGTAATCCTGGATTAGCTGGGGAAATGCTGTGCTATTAGTATGTCTCTTTGGTAAGCTGGCTCTTTATTTCTTGGTCACAAGCTGAATAATGAAGTTGAATAGGAAAGCTTAATAAGCATTTCTGTTTTCAATATCAAGAGAAATGACACTAAGGCCCATTTGTTTCCTGGAATATGACTGGAATTGGCATTATCTAATTCCAGATAATGCCGAATTCCATGTTTGGGTCCATGAATAAAAATGGAATTGGAATTATGAAATTCTCATTTTGGGGCCAAAATGGGAATACAAATGTGTGTATGTGTGTATATATACACAAATGTGTGTATGTGTGTATAGATATACAGGTGTGTATATGTGTATATGTGTGTATACACACGTGTATGTGTGTATATATCAAAGTAACGAGAACCAGAATTGTCTCAGAATCGGCAAGGCCGAATCGAATCGTGAATCGCCCATGAATCGGAATCGCATCGCCCATGAATTGGAAAATTTAAAAAACCCTTAAAATTTAGAGATTTTAACAATTTAAAACTTATTTCATGCACCCTTTATTGAATATAACTTAAAAACACTATGACATCATCAAACAGAAGCTAACATACATAAACAAGGAACATAAATGATAAATCCATCACATGCGTTACACGTAGAATGTAAATTGTAGCTGAAGTAAACTGTAAAACTAAATAGCAATCATAGGATCATAATGAGTCAAATCATAGAATGTAATAATGTATTATGTAAGATGAAGATCCATAAGACATCAAATCATAAATGTATGTAAGACGAAGATCCATGAAACCGTGAAACGTATGTCTATCAGTATCTGACAATCTGTAAACAAAATGAAAAAACAAGGCTCTAGCTCAAGCCTCATCATCATCGTCAAGCTCAGTCGCAGCCGCAGCCTCAGCCTCTGAGTATCTCGTCTCTCGCTGCCCTCTACAAAGGCGTCTAAGGTAGGTCCTAGAGGACTGTTGAGCCATAGCCCCTGCATGTAAGATGGGCTCACAAACAACGCCACTACAGTCTGTGTCGGTGCGTGAGCGTGTGAGTCTGCCAGTGCCTGAACGTGCTCTAGCCCCCTTTGCAATGGCCACAACCTCATCCTCTCTATCTACCTGGTCAACCCACTCATGGTCTGCCTCAGTGAAGACCAGATCCACAGCCTCAGTGAGCCAGTCTGATTCTGGATCAATCTCCTCCAGAATGATCGGAGCCGAGTCAACGCCCAAAATCTGTCTGATCCTAAGACGGAGGTTGTAATGAACAAAGATCAGATCATTCAACCTCTGCACTGACAACCTATTTCTCTTCTTCGAGTGGATATGCTCGAACATAGACCAACTGTGCTAACATTCAGAAGCGCTGCTTGGCTGACTCAGAATCTGCATGACAATTTTCTGAAGTTTTGGGGTTCCATACCCAAACAATTGCCACCATCTATCTGAAATAAGGGAAAACAAAAACAATTAGTCTCATATACAACTTTAAAATTACAAAATCAAAAGTTAAAATGCACAACTTACAAGTCATAAACTTAAGATTCAAAAATATATTATTTTTACCTGGCTGTAGGCTTGCCTGAGCATCTATGGCCATCCTGCCAGAGAAAATTGGCCCTTCTCTATTGTTGAATTTGTCTAGCTCAATGGTTGTAGCTAGGCTATCATCATTACAGCTCAACCTCTGAATCACTGTAAATAGGTCAGTGTGAACCTCCTCATATGCCTTGAAGTCAGGACGGTAACGGAATGTTGGATTCAGATAATAGGCTGCTGCATGGATGGGTCGGTGGAGCTGATTCTGCCATCTCCTATCAATGATCTCCCAAATAGGGGCATACTTCTCATGCACTCCTCCATACTGGGCTCTAATGGTCTCTTTGGCCCTATCCATGCCCTCGTATATGTAGCCCATAGAGGGCTTCTCCGCATCAACAATTCGTAGGAGAGATACAAGGGGCTTAGTGACCTGCATATAATGTAAAAAGTAAAACAACATAAGTCAAAACTTAAATATAAAACTAAAAGTAAAACTAAAACTAAATCATTAAACAACTAAATAATAAATTGTAAGAAATTTACCTCAAGGATTTCTTTGGCAAGTTTCTAAAAACCATCCTCATCAAAGATGCAATTTGCTACATCTACCCCTGTAGTGGTCGTAGCATAGGAAGATGTAGTCCACTCGCGGCCAACAATCATTCTCCTCCGTTCTTCCTTTGATGTCAACAAGGACTGCAGTGTGATGAAATTCGAGGCAAACCTCGTGATGCCTGGACGAGCTAACTCCCTGCCTCCTGTGTAGGCCCTCATTGTGCTAAGAACGAATGAATGATTGTAGTTAAACTTGCATATACTTTTCGCCCTTTCTACGCATGACTTGACCCACTCAAACTTGCCAATTTCCTCCAACATGAGGTCAAGGCAATGTGCCGCACAAGGAGACCAAAATATGGTGGGATGCCTCTCCATCAAAAGTTTACCTACATCAATTTTAAATTAATTAGAAATTTAAACATGTTAGGAAACTTAGAATTAGAAAAGTTCAAATAAATTTATTTTTAAAACTTGAAAAGTTAGAAGTTTACCTGCAGCAACATAACTTGCTGCATTATCTGTCACCACCAGCACCACATTTTCTTCCCCCACTTCTGCTATGACTTCCTCAATAACCTCACATAAGTATTTGGCGTTTTTTATATGAGCGGAAGCATCAATAGATTTGATGAACATGGTATATCCTACAAAACAATGAATTATCATGGATCATCAACAAATCAAAATTTAAATTATTTAATGACAATCACGATTCACAATTCACAATGCATGTAGGAAAGTAAAATGATAAATCACCTCCACAGGAAACAAGAAAATTGAGGAGTGTTCTATTCCTCCTATTTGTCCAACCATCAGTCATGATGGTGCAACCCTTTTCGATCCACTCTTTTCGGTGGCCCGCAAACTCAACCTTCATATCCTCTACCATTTCATCTAAAAGGTATCCACTCAACTCATTCTCAGTAGGGGCTTTAAACCCTGGACCACAAATAGCAACCACATCTATCATGTTCTGCCAATAAGGAGCCCTGTCACAAGTAGATTATGATTAGAAATTTATATGACAAATCATTATGTAACTTCAAACTTAAAGAAAAGTAAAACAAATAAAAAAGAATCAATTACCTGGCTGCAATAAATGGAGTGTTGCAAAAGTACCAAAATTTGTAAATTTCTTTTCTGGCAGCATCATGAATCTCCTTGTTCATACCCATGCCCTCAAGCGTGGGTTGTGAGCTAGGAGTAGTGCGGGGCACAAAGTAACTATCCAATTTGTTCTTCCGCACTCTAGACTCGAATAGGCGTATGGACTCATTCTCAGTATAAGAACGACTAGCAGTAGCATCACCATCAACACTAGGCCTAGCACTAGGATAAAAAGGAGGCCTGGAAGAACCCTCTCCAACACAACCTACGGATGCGGACTCAGATGCAGGTGTAGTTGCCGCTGTGGAGCATGGGAGCTAATAGCCCTTAACCCTTCAAGTTGCTTTTTCTTATTTAGTTCTTCCAGGAAATTCTTCGGTATATTTCCAACATTCATCTTTTTTACCCACTTGGAAAATGTAATTTAAGGTTGCTGCAGTTAAGAAAATTTAAATAAAACCTCGAAGTTTGAAAATATTATACAAAACAGCAAAGCCTACTTTGTAATTTACTAAAACTAAAAAACATTTAAGATTTGCAAATTAAAACTAAAAAAATTTAACAAAAAATGAATAATACAATAACATACAAGAAAACATGAACACTTACCTCTTGCAAATGAGTTGTGGAGTGTTTTTGTTGACTCCTTAGTGCTCCCAATTCAATCTATGGCCTCCCCAAATCGATTTTCAATGCCTTTTGTGCTCTTCCTTCTTGCTGCTTGGAAACTTATGTTTTCTCCTTTCTATTCTTTTCTCTCACCTTTCACTCTCACTTTTCCTCTTTTGCAAATAAAAGACCCTTTAGGGTTATAACAAACTGAAATGACCTAAAAAAGTAAAAAAAAAAGTGGTTTTTAATGTTTTTTTGTTCACTTTTTGGCTCTACTGCACAGCGCCGATTCTCGTAAGGCGATTCATGCGATTTTTCCATGAATCACTGATTCAGGCGATTCATGCCTAAGAATCACCGATCTGATTCACCGGCTCCCAGAAAACTAGGGAGGGTGAATCAAATCGCGATTTGCGCGATTCTCGATACTATGGTATATATACACAAATGTGTGTGTATACACACATGTATGTATGTGTGTATATATATACGCGTGTATGTATGTGTATACATGTGTGTATATGTGTATATATACACATGTATGTACGTGTATACATGGATACACACTTGTATGTGTATATACACACACGTATGTGTATATGTACACAAATGTGTGTATATGTGTGTATACACACATGTGTATATGTGTATACATGCGTGTATATACATACATGTATACACATATACACGTGTATATATACACATGTGTATACACACACACATGTATGTATGTATATATACACGTGTGCATGTGTGTGTATATACACACCATATTCAAAGAAATTAAAAAATAAAGAATTAAAATTCCTTGTGCATCTTCTCATTCATCTTCCGGGTGAACCAAACGAGTCGGCCCATATTCCAAATTTCATTTTGAGGATAAGCATCTTCTTGAATTTGCACCATCTTCCTGAATTGACCATATCCAGGATATGGTATTCCAGTACCCAAACGGGTTAAGAATTTCACTTTTGCAGTATGCATCACCAATGGCTTATACAGTTACCTTGGGGGCATTGTTTGATGTCTTATTCATGGTTGGCTATTCAGATCTACTGTGTTGTATTGACCTGACTTAATTTGCCAAAGAAGTGAATTATAGTGAAAGTTTCAAATTTATCCTTATCCTCTATGGTGTAGGTGCACCTAGAAGGACATTTGAACACCTAAAGAGACAAGATTTGAAGGGAGATTCCAGAACATCCATCAAGGTGAATTGGGATGTTTTGAGGCCAATCATGGCCATTTGTAATATATCATTTTTATGAAAAGATTCAAAGTCCTAAGGGTCCTGATAAGGACCCCAGGACCAAATGGTTTGTAAGGGGGGGCAATAGTGCCTATAAGGGATCTAAATAGGTGGGAAATGGCTATGCAGCCAACAAA
Source organism: Thuja plicata (assembly GCA_018584345.1). NCBI lineage: Eukaryota > Viridiplantae > Streptophyta > Pinopsida > Cupressales > Cupressaceae > Thuja > Thuja plicata. The sequence goes on from MU223652.1 coordinate 282,037, forward strand.
TGGTCCCTGATTTGACCATTTCATAGCATTTATTAATTAATTTAAAAACTATTAAGTTTTTAAATTAAAAACTTAATAGTTTTTAAATTAATTAATAAATGCTATGAAATGGTCAAATCAGGGACCATTTGTCGGCTGCATAGCCGTTTCCTAAATAGGTGAGAGGGTCCTAGGAAGGGTAAATAGGTCCTAGGGTAAATCTACATACAATTTTGTTATGTCAGAAGCCAATAAAGTAACAAAACAAAAGTTAGAAATTCAAATATTTGAATTCTAACGGTTAGGAGTTGTTTGGAAGGAAAACTTGTTTGAGAGACGTTCCAATCGATTGGAATCTGCTTGAGGTTGAGGTAACATCATTTTTGTAACCCCAAGAAAGCATATAGCATGAGGAGAGTACGGTAGAGGAGGGAGGTGTATGGACTGTACCCATAATTGCAAGGAAATCTCTGATTTTGTGAATTTCTCATGGTGTTTTGAAGTGATTCCATTGTCTATGTCTTACTAATGATTGGAGAGCATTGATACACATTGTTTTGAACAAATTCTAATGCTCTCAGATTATATATTAGTTTATTCTTCTACTGGTTTGTCTAACAGAGCTTCAAATTCTGAGATTTTCCAGTGCTTTGAGTGCCATGGAGGGTAGATGATCATTCCGTGAATGTTTTTATTGCTGTTTCTCATAGAATGATGACGTTTTGACTTGTATAATATGAATCTAACCTTAGGTTGCAGGAAGAGTGAAGTTTTGGGTGTACATCAAAAAGTTGCTATGTTGAAGGAGCACTAAAATGGGTGCATGGGTGTAGCAGCAGGGATTCTAGCCATTGGAGGGCTATATTTTATCATTGATTATGTTCGCACATGTCAAAGGGAGGGTCGAGATTGAGAAAGCCCTAGTTTTTAGGGGTTTTTGGGAGTGATTTGGGGCTTTTGGGTATAGGAAGCCTATATAACCATATTGATTGCATATTCCTCATATTGGGACCATATTAACTCTCTGTGCAAAGTGGCAACGTTGGATGTTGAGTCTAGATTAGGGTTCCTTTGTAAAAGCGACCTATTAGGTTTAGTGAGGAAAGTGAAACAGCAGATTTTTGACCCGTGTTCCAAAGTACCCCTACCTCATTTTGAGATATGTTGTGTAAGCCCTAAATGGGTATCTAAATCTATGATTTGTTTGTCCAGTTGTTTGGGAAAGTTGGGAGTAATCTGCAGAAAACGGTGAGAATAGGGCTACAAGGATTCCTAGGCCTACAAAGGCTAAAGAGTGAGTTTGAGGGTTGGAGTCAGTGCAGGAGTTTGAAACCTATTGGAACACCTCAATTTAGGTATTTCCAAATATTTTATGCCATTGGGGGCTTTGGTTCAAGCCTGTGTTAGTATTTGGCCTTTGGAAGCCATTTGGGTGTCATTTGGGTTCATTGTGTAATTGGGAACCTTGTATTTCCCTTATAAATCCTTTTGTCCTCCACTTACCTCTGCATCACTCTATTTATCTGACCAACAGCTAGCCTCAGTTGAAGTTGCAGAGAACTTGTTGCCACCAATATCAGTCCTAAATCTCTGTTGGGACATCTAACAGGCCTGCAAAATGCGAAAACAATGATGTCAAATCCTTCCCATGGGATAATAATTTAATAAATGATATTGGAAACCCTGATTACAAAGAAAAATTGCAGAAGAGATTAAAATCTTAGTGAACAATTAAAACACAATTTAAATATGATTTGATTGGTCAACAAATGTCAATTTAAAAAATTGCCAACAGTGGTGTATTGCAATTTTCGGTGATTAATGGCATGTTTTTGGAGATTTCTGCTTCTATGGTAGTTGGGAAGTTGCAACATGTCAATTAGTATGGATATAACACAGTGCACCTAAGCTAACTTATGTGATAGGTTATTATTATTAACGAATGAATTGTATAATTGAAATAATTCTAAGCTTCATTTTTTTAATTTCCCATGAGTACAATCTATAATTTTTTTTTTAATATTTTGATTAAATATTAGGTTATATTTATGTTATTTGTTGATGTTGTATTTATTTATTGGGTACAGTTATATAGTAAAAATATGACACTTCGAATTAAAGCAATCTACTATGTACTTTTTATTTGTTTTCTATACTGCTAGTGTGAGAAACTAACAAGTCACTTGTGTGCATCACTTACAAAATGTGGATGCTACTAGAAGAGATTGTTAGTTTTTGGGTGGAGATCGGAGATTTAAAATCCTTTAATGAGTTCAATTTATGCGTTTCATGCTTTTCAGCATTTTCTACCTCCAATGTTGTGGACAGATTGGCAAGTTCGCCCTTGTGCAAATTTGAAACATTAATGTAAAGTGCATAAATTCCTCTGTATCCTTGAGGAAATTCTCATGCCAAATAAGCACGCTGACTGTGCGAGGACCTAAAACATTACATCACCTTTACAGCTTACCCTGAAAACTTGTAGATTGTTTTTTAGCTATTTAACATTTGTGCATCGATTGCATCGCTTTAATTGTGTTTTTTTCCCTCTATGTGGCTTAATCAAATTGAAAATAAATATGGTGACACGTTCTTTTTGAGTTTTGAGATTTGAACATTATCAAATGTATATTTTATGACATAAGTGCAGCGAATGGCAAACAGATTAGAAGCTAACATGTCAAAAGTTTTGTTTTGTGATGACAGTCTTTGTTGGGGGCTAAAGTATAGCTTGTACAGGTTGCAATGGATCAATTGGAAATATATAAGGACAAAGCATGATTGGCTGCCAGTGACTATTTTCAACTCTGCAACAAACTATTATTAAATTACACCCATAAGATGGGTTTAGAGCCTTGGCTCACAGAAGTTGATGTTTCTGGAAAGTTTTTGAGCCAAGTTTATGAGAAGGTTCTATAACTCTTTGAAAAAAACACTTTAGTTTTTGACATATGCTGTAATTAGAGGTCTGGAGTTGTTTGCATGTGCGAAGATAAGCGTGTTGGAGATGTTTTTTATGTATATTAGTCGCAAAAGTTAAGTGTGTTGTATCTCTTTGTTTGACTATGATCTTTATTGTAGTGCTCTGCTACCTCAACGTAAGGTACTCATACAAGTGCTGTGGAAGAGACTCGTGAACTGACTGTTGCTGATTCCATCTTCATATACGGATGTGATACTCGAGAACACTTTTTGACAAGGGGATCAGTTAAGCATTTGTGTAATTAGTTAGTAATTGTGACAGGTAATATAATGCTGTCTGAACCACTGGGACCAGTCATACAAGAAACTTTTATTTAATGTTGTAACAATGTTGCTTTGAGAGTTAAAAAGTGGTAGTTGATGGGTTCGCCGATTTCACCTGCCAAATATGAGTAATATTTTCTATTACTTTTCTTTGGATCATTCCATTTATAATGCTAACTTGTTGATTTCTTGAAAGTAAAAGCATACATTGAGATGTCAATATTCTTAGGAAAGAGTTTCTCGAGGAACGATCTTTATCTAATTTTTTTCAGATATAACTAAAATTTATTCTCTTTATAATTATCCCTTGATATTATTGTAAAACTAATTTTAAATTAGTTGCCATTGGTGTTCTGATAATTGTATTTGCACCTGGCCTTATCCTATGAGCCTTGCTGAGGTTCTACCATGGTCACAGTTTTAGAAATAAATGATACACTACTATTTATTCTAGTGATGTAGTCAACAAATAAATAAAATAAATCTGTGATTATTCGACTCGAGCTCTATCCGGCTTTTATATGTTTAGAAGCCATGAAGTTAATCGAGAAAAGTAGATTGAAGTTGCAAAACAAAGCCAGGAAACATGCAAAGCGAATAAACAGGTTGTTTTGTGTGTACATTATTGCAAGTTTAATTAACAGGAAGTGCAATACTTTGTGTCGATAAAAAAAGCTTTCGGTTATAACTTATCTGAAGATGCACAAGTAACAGATCTTTGATCTAGTTATCCTGCTTAACTGGATACGTGGAAAAATTCTCAGACGGTGATGATATGTATTGGTAAATACGTTTTTAGAGGATTCTGTTATAGCTTCCTGACCGTGGTTTAGTTAATATGGAGCAAATTCAATGAGATGTATTATCTGTACTGTCATATGTTTCAATTGTATTGTTCAATCGATGGATGAAGAAAACAGTGATCAAGAGCTACACACACATATATATATACACTGTCGTTAGATAGAAGAAAAGTTTCTGAAAATGATTTTAAAGAGTCCAATACTAAATTATGGGAGGAGAATAAAAAACGTACTTGGCTATAAGTAGTGGTAAAAATTGAGAGAAAATTTGAGATCAAGGCTACGATACTTGTTTTTTAAAGGAATACAAATTAGGTGATATAAGACCATGAGAAACTAAATTTGTGATGAAAATAGGAAATGTGCCGAGTTTAAAGCTGTTAATAAAATCAGAATTTGTAAGGAAATTAGATGTGAGTTAAAGGCCATAGAAGTATCAAATATTCCTGTTTCTTCGGGTCTTGGTGCTGGGCAATATCAGAGATTCATCTCTTGTATGGTTAGCTGTACCTCGTTAGCCGACTTGGAAGTGATATTCTCATCCATTGTTAGAATGTACTAAGATTGATTATGGGCTTTACACATCCAAGTTGGGCTACACAATTCTTTACGGCTAGGGCAGAGGGCCCTATCGTTGTACGGGCTCCTATGGTGGAGATAGAAGATCAAAATGAGCCCCTTAGTAGTGGAGCACTTAAAATAGTCATCTCAATTTTTATGCCTAAAAAGATTTTTCTTAATCTAAAAAAAGCAACCAATTATGTGAGGTTGTAATTAAATGTGATTTGGTATATAACTACTGGTCTCTCTTATCTTAGCAAAAAGCAAGTTGATGGGCATCGTATTTGAGTATGTGGACTCAAAATCAAATTTTTATTAATAGGGAACTTGACCCTCCCACCTATTTTGCTACTATGGTTTTATCTTAGGGAAGATGTCATGTGCTTTTGTTATAGAATGTTTAGTGGTATGAGCTTAGGGGCTATTGTTTTTCGAACGTCCACCACTTTAAAAAGTTAAAAGTTTTTGGCGGAAAATTTTAGGAACATCACATTGTCAAAGCAACATGGACGCATAAAAGCCTAATATATCAAAAAATTTAACCCCACATGAGGGAGGGAGGTCATGAGGAAAAATCACATACATAGGAGTAAATATCAAATGGAGAGCAAAAATAATCATAGCCCAACTCAGGACTAGCTCTCACCATTTCAGGTGTGAAACAGGTAGATGGTTGATACCCAAGGAAGAATGAGAAGAAAGGATATTGTCTATTTAGCAATAGGGGTGTGGTAGAGATAGAGCAACATTTTATCATGGATTGCCCAACATATAGTGACATCTGTTCCAGTCATGTGGATATCTTAGAAGCAGACAATTTATGTGTTCTATTTGAAGAAGCATAGCTAGACATAATAGCAAACCTTGTGGTCAAAATATATTGTTGACGACAAGATCTAAAGAAGAGGTTACAAAGTGCTTAAGACCTTGACACCCTATTTTTTGGGTGTGCTACGTAGGGGGTCCCATAGATTGCTTTGGCCTCGTGGATGTTAGCAAAATCTTTCATTCATTCATTCATTCAAGGGAGATTACAGGACGATAAATATTTTACTATTGTAATTGCATGTTGATTCATGGAGTACGTTTTTTTTATGTTTTTGCAAATTTATCTCGCTTTTGTTGCAAGTCATTTTTTCATGCGGTTCTCCATCCTGGGTTGGAGATTCTTGACAACACATTGTTTGATGCCAAACCATCTCTCCATTACATCAAATACATAAGGAATAGGGTAGATGAGTTACATCTCCAGTTATATTATTTAGAGTATTAGAAGCTATTGCTTATAATTTGAGGGCAATTGATCGAATGAGAATTGGTGTTTGTTATAAACTATCTTTAATAGGCAAAACATTTGCTCTTAGTATAATTGGCGACATAACTCGTACTTGGTGATGTTTTGTTATTTGGATTGTTATTAGGTAGGATTCTTATACTTAAAACCTTTTAAATTTGTTTGCTAGCTTCATTGGTCAAATGGTTGTCAAAATGTGATTATAGCAATTAGATCAAATACTTATTACATAATACTTTTTTTGCACTTCTATGAAGTCACATCAACATATTGGACTATATGCAGAAAATTTCATAAAATTAAAATTATTTATTGATATAAACAAACGTTATAAAAATAAATTATTGATTGATATAAACAAATGTTATAGAATAGATTATAATTTTTTTTGGTAAGTGATTATATTATCACTTATAGAATAGTATTATCCATTCAAAATAAAAGTTGGGTGGAACTGGTCATAATTTGAAGTCCAAATAGAGCTACAATCTATAGTAAGGGTAAAGGGAGGGGATGACCTCAAAGCACAATAGTAGCTGCGAAGCCCCTACTCAGGACTTCTTAAGTTCAAATC
>MU223652.1:288658-337732 GCA_018584345.1 Thuja plicata
ATATATATATAATCGAGCTTGACTATTAATAAATGTCTTAGTATTCCACACATGATATTATCTAGTTTTCAATTGACAAGGGTCAAAAATACATTTATTAATGTATATAGTGTTTAAATTTATCAACAATGAAGCTCCACTATGAGTATATTCATCCAAAAAGTTGAATAATAGTTTAAGGCTAAAAGAAACAACCAAGGAAATAAAAAAATAGTTTTATTTCTTATAGACTTTTTGAATCATGTTGATAGTGTTAGGACTCTTCCAATAGGTTCTTGGTGCATTAGCAATTTGACACTCTTTAGTAGAATTAGAGATTCTAGCTTGATTCATTGAACAAGTGTTATAAATAGGATTCCGATTTGGGTTAGATGCATAAATCTTTTGTTGGAATACAAGGAAGAAGAGGTTTTGTTGGGTATTACTTTTTCTTTTGGCCAACTAATTACTATTGACCTTCTGACTTAATCTAGGAAGCGTTTATTGAACATTACACTGTATGCGAACATAATTGTTGACAAGGAGCTTTTAACTCTAGCCACTATCTTTTAAATGTGGTGTTTGCAGGTGTGTGGTCTTAAGTGGTTGCAATTTTTTTTGTCAAAGTTGCATTATGGTTGGTCACTCAATTATTGTTTGCTTACGTAACAAGGGGAGATTGAAAGCTTGAAGATTGGAGGATTTTTTTTCTTTCTATATTCTATCTAATGGATCAACACTAAAGCTATGTTCTCAACTTTTGACATCAATTGGTGGGATACTAGGCATAGACAATTACAATATGAACATCTAAAATTTGTATGCAAGTCTAAAACTAACCAACACTTATGTGGAATTACCATGATTAGATCCATCTTTATGAAGTTGAAAATTAACCAACATAACATGCTTAGCAACACTACTTTATATGAACTTATAACAACAATAAATAAAAGGCAACATGACATATCCAACAACTTGTGTTAACTTATATGAAAATCTAAAATTTGTATGCAAGAAAGAGGCACATATCAATAACATGAAAGCATCACATGACATAAGATTTATGTGGAGAAACACTTGTGGGAAAAACTCTACTAAGAAGAGAGGCCAAGTATGCATTATCTTTAAATTTAGATTACAATTTGTCACACAATTCTACTATTCTCATGTTTACCTCCAACATGGAAACACGTGTACCTTTGAACAACCTCTTTGTGCTCCAATCCATTCCTTCTTAGGTTGTTGTAAATGCAATATAACTTCACTTTCTATTATTCTAGACATTTTCCAAATCTAAGGAGTTGAAGTTATAGAGTAGTGAAGAGATTTTATGTACCTTAATCATAGCAAGTTTTAACCAACTTATAAACTTTAATCTCATATATGAGTGATAAACATGTAAGCAAGATCTCAACATAGAAAATAACACATAACACCAAGATTTTTGACGCAGAAACCTTCTTAAGGGAAAAACCACGGTGGGGTTGGAACCCACAAGATGAATGCAGTCTTTTAAAAGTAGTATACTCTGTTAGGAGTATTACAAAGGGGAATGCACATGCATTCAGGCACAATGCCTAGAGCTCACTGCTTAAATACAACAAGAATCTCAGTCCCAAGGAAGGTTCACTGCCTTACAACAATCTCTGATTACAAATCATGGAAGACATACTGTCCAAACTCACAAACCTACAAAAAACATCTTTGATATGCCATAACAGTTCCAATGAAGTGTAACAAATCTCTACCTCAATTGCAGATTCCACTCATACCTCTCCTCTACAACATCTCATACTCTCACACATCCTCTCATACCTTCGCAATTATAAATAATTACATATATATACATATTACATCAATTTATCTCAATTCGGTCCTCTAGGGACCTAATTACAAAACATTAATTCATTACATATCAAAACTCAATGCAATTCATTGAATGTCGACTAGGACATAACAATGATCCGTAACAACATCCTCGAACACACTCCAGATCCATAGATCACACAATAATTCTTTGCAACACACTACATCACCAAGTCGGGCAAGAACAATAAGAACATCAACACGCTACATGAATAGTCTCCAAATCCATTCACATAATCCAATTCGGTCCAGAAACACAAATAGGACACAATCAAGAAACATCAACAAGCAACATAAAATAGCAAGACATCAACATGATCAACTTTGTCTCATCGAACAATCTCATCTCTACATTGTTCATCGGGAACACTCATCAACAACCACTATCATAAAAGAAAAATAGATTGCCAACATCCAAGTCATGAGCCACTCAAGTTGAGGACACACATCCATGTCCTTAACTCACCACCAGGTTAGCAACCAAGAATATTGCCAAACTGATCCAAATACTGAAACATTGTCACAGACTGAACATCCAAAATAACTCTTTGATAAATCCACCACAACTCTCTCAAATCAACATCTAAACCTCTGCCACTGTAACAATATAAAGACATCCAAGAACACAACCATACGATCACAACATTAGATCTTCAATGTAGTAGTTGTACCACATAAATCATCTGACTGAACATACCATGAACACTATCTTAAACAATAGGAATATGCTGACATTAATGAAAAACATTAATGCTAGCGTATATATGCACAATCTAAACATCTGCAACAATCTCTCCCTTTAGCATTAATGACAACATATGATGTGAAAAATTTAATCAATGGACAAAGACACAATATCAACAATATGACATCTATGTTTTACAATCTCTCCCTCATAGTCTTATACTGAATATCTCTCCCCAAATCGCTTGTTTTTCACATGAATATCTCTCCCCCTTTGACATCAATGACAAAGGCACATGTATGCACTAAGTCATGTAGGCCAAATATATCATACCTTATGAAATATTCTCTTGCACACTACTCCCCGTAAGGAGCAACCACCAAGAAACATCAATCCAGATTAATGATAATCTGTAAGAACACTAGACTGATGCATCTTAATGCATCTCTAGCTTTGAACAGGAGGGGAAATCACCCCAAGCTTACCTCGGAGATACTCAAAAGTATCCTTTGTCAAGGGCTTCATGAATATATTTGCAATCTGCTCTTTAGTAGATACATACTCCAACCCGACTTCTTTCTCACCGACTTTGTCTCTCAAGAAATTATATTTGATAGATATATGTTGTCTTTGAATGTAACACAAGATTCTTTGAAATAATAATAATAGCACTTGAATTGTCACAATATATAGCAACAGACTCATCAATACATACTCATATATCTTTCAAATTTTTCTTCATCCATACCACTTGTGTACAATTAAAAATAACAACATACTCAGCTTCAACAATAGATTGTGATATGCAATCTTCTTTCTTACTATCCAATGAAACTAATCTCTTACCCAAGAAGAATGCTCCTCCACTTGTGTTCTTTCTGTCATCCACATTACTTGCCCAATTTGCATCAGTATATGCACTCAATGTAAAATCATCATCATTATTATACCATAGACCATAATCAGTTGTTCCCTTCAAGTATTTTAATAACCTCTTAACATCATCAATATGCGAATCCTTTGGTTCTGCTTGAAATCTAGCAACAATGCAAAGAACATTCATAATATTTGGTCTAGTTTGTGTCAGTATAACAATCCATCGATAATAGATTTGTATCTTATCTGATTTACATTAGGTGTATCAAAAATATTTTTCAACTCACAACCAGTAACCATATAGGTACCAACAAGTTTTGAATCATCCATTTAGATTGAGATATGAAAATAAATTTATCTATTTGTGTAATTTGAAGTCCAAGAAAGAATTTCATCTCACATATCATAGACATATCAAATTCCTTCTACATCTCATTAGACAATTCTTTACTCGTCTTGTCATTTCCACAAAAAAGATATCCACAAAGACTTCAACAATCAAAATGTTATCATTAACAACTTTGATGTACAAGTTACTATCAATAGTACCTTAATTGAAACCAATCTTCAATAAATACTTATCTAATCTCACATACTAGGCTCTATGAGATTGCTTCAATCCATATAATGATTTCTTCAATCGAAAAACCATGTCATCTTTATGAGTAAAGGGAAAACCATCTGGTTGCTCAATGTATACTTCTTCCAACTCTCCATTCAAGAATGCAGACTTAACATCCATATGATATACCTTCAAATTTTTGTAAGTAGCATATGCAAGAAACATTGTAACAACTTCAATTCTAGCAATAAGAGAAAATGTCTCCTCAAAACCAATACCTTCCATCAGAGAATATCCCTTACAAACAAGTTTGGTTTTTTTTCCGAACTACTTCACCATCTTCATTCAATTTGTTTCTGAATACCCATTTTGTACTGATCACATTCTTGTCCACGGGTCTAGGAACAAGAATTCACGTCTTATTCTTTTCAATTTGTTCCAATTATTCTTTCATGGCATTAATCCAACTTTCATCTTTACATGCTTCATCAACATTCTTAAGCTCAACCTTATAAATCAAACAAATTTCATTCCTAGCAACTCTTCCTCTAGCTTGAACACCTTTGTTTCTATCACCAATTATATGATTCTCTAAACTATTTAACTTTACATACTTTGGAGTCTTCAGATTTGCATTTATAGTTGACTCTTGTGTTTCCAACTCTTCCTCATCTCCAACTTCTTCATTTGTTCTACCGATCCAATTTTATTATGATTCTGATTCTGATCTATGCTTGCACAATCTGACTTCCTTCTTCATCATCTGATTCATAACTGCAAGATCTAATTGGTTTTTGAAAACTTTCATCCACTTTTACATTAGCACTGTCAATCATCTTTCTCAATCTAAGATTATAAGATTTTTATGCCTTGCTCTTTGTAGAATAACCAAGAAATATTCTTTCATCACTTATAGGGTCAAATTTTCCTAAATCTTCATTTGTCTTAATGTAGCATTTACTTCCAAAGATTTTGAAATACTTCATAGTAGGAATATGACCATACCAAAGATCATAAGGAGTCTTACTAGTACCATGCTTGATTTGAACTCAGTTAAGTGTATAAACTGCAGTACTAATAGCTTCCGTCCAATAGATCTGCGAAACATTTCCTTCAATCATCATCATCCTTGCAGTGCAATGCATTTTTCTATTTCTTCTTTTTGCAATTTCATTCTGTTGTGGGGTTTCTGGAGCATACATTTGTCTCTTTATCCTATGCTCTTCACAATATCCATCAAACTCTCTAGATGTGAAATCTCCACCTCTGTCAAATCTTAGACATTTCAGCTTCATACCTATCTTAGTCTCAACCATGGCTCTAAATATCTTGAATTTGTCAAATGCCTCAGATTTTCTTTCAAAAATGTAACCCACATCATCCTTGATTAATCATCAATGAATATCATAATGTATCTATCTCCAAAATAACTTCTAGTTGTAGTAGGACCACATAAACCAGTATGTACCAAGTCTAACAATCCACTCGAAGAATAGGTCTTACTTTTGTAAGTAGATTTAGTTAGCTTACCTAATTGACATTCCTTACACATCGCATTAGCATGTTTCAACAATTTAGGTAGATGTCTCACAACATTTGTAGTACTTATCTTCACAATGTTATCAAAGTTTAGATGACAAAATCTCTTGTGCCACAAACAATTGTCATCACTCTTTTCCACTAAGCATCTATTCTTTGAATTGTTCAAGTGAAATACATTACCTTTGGTCTTTGTACCTGATTCCATCTCAATTCTAGTGCTTCCAATGATTCTACACATTCCATCCTTGAATTCCAACTAATAACCCTTATCAACTAACTCTTCGATCCCATTAGAAGGGTGCAAAAGGTAAATCCTAGACTTCGATTTGTCTTTAGCGTGGGTTTGCATGGAGGCTGTTTCATGCATTGTTTCTCCAAGGTTGTGGGATCCTATTGTAAAACCCTGATTGTGGTCTTGACCCATTTCATTTAGAGGGATTTATTGAATATCCTTTGTGACCTTCTTGTACAGGGTTTCAGGGCCCCTTCAAAACCTATTGTTACCTTAATCAAAAACTAATTGTCCAATACTCAAAAGATTATGCCTTAAACCTTCAACATACAAAACCTCTTCCTTTGATCAAACATGGAGCATTGTTACCAAATCTAACAACACCACCATCATAGTCTTCAAGCTTCACAAATTTGCTCTTTTCTCCGGTCATGTGATGCAACATACACTATCAATAACCCAATCTTCTCTTTTATCTACATGTGAAACCAAGGATCTCTCTATAATAGGATTCTCATCTTTGATAACAATGAACACAATCTCATCTTCACTCTTCTCAGATTCGTCATCTATTGTTCCTTCATTAGTAGCATAGTAGCACTTCTTCTGATATTTAGATCTGAACTTCTTGTGTTTTCTCTTAGTTTCTTTGTTAGGACATCTAGAAGCAATGTGACCAATCTTATTACATGCAAAACATTTCAAAGGCAACTTTCCTTCATACTTACCATATCCCTTAGGCAATTTATTTGCAAATAGGGCTTCAAGCTCTTCAATCTCTCTTTCTTATTTCTCAATGTGTTCACATTACTTAGCATACCTACCAAGCTTAGATGAACTTTCTCCATTGTCATATCTTTGCTTATCCTTAGAAATAGTAGCTTTAAATGCATATTCAACTTTAGGCAATATATCTCCAAATTCACTCATTTCAAAAGAAGATAACTTACCAATTATTGTATCTCTTGTCACAATAGTCATAGCTTTTATTTCTTAATAGAAGAAACCTTATGTATGTAAGAAGGAGGCAAGGATCTCATGATCTTAGAAACAATTTTATCTTCATCCAATGTTCCACCAACGCATCTAATTCCACAAACAAGTTCGGTGACTTTATTCACATAGGAAGTAATGTTCTCATCTTGACTCATCCTCAATGATTCATATTTTCCTTTCAGGATTTGTAGCTTCGCTTGCTTCCCAAAAAAATATCCTTCATATAATGTTTCCAGCTTTACCCATACTTCATGTGCAGTCTCCCATCCTAGAATGTTTGTGTACTCAACATTTGATAAGGCACTCTTCAAGGCTTCTTTTTCTCTGCTATTGATCTTGAATTATTTCTTCTCATAAAATAGTCTCAGTAGAAAGATCAACAAGAGGCTTGAATCTTTCTTAGTAACAACCCAATGTTCTTCGCTAAGACATCTCAAGTGTATAATCATATGATCCTTCCATATAGTATAAATTGTTCCTCAAAATCTTGGATCAAACTTCCCAAAGAGGACACTACCTCTGATACCAATTGTTAGACCTTAGGATAGAACACACAACTGAGAGGGGGGTGACTCATTTGTGTCTCAATCATACAAAACTTTAACCAATTTATAAAATTTAATCTCAGATCTAAATGATAAACATGTAAGAAAGATCTCAACACATAAAAATTACATTACACCAAGATTTTTTATGTGGAAACCTTTTTAAGGGAAAAACCATGGTGGGTAAGGAACCCACAAGATGAATGCACTCTATTGAAATTACTATACCCTATTAAGAGTATTACAAAAGGGAATGCACATGCATTCAGGCACACTTCCTAGAGCTCACTCCTCAAATACAACAAGGATCTCAGTCCCAAGGAAGGCTCACTGCCTTACAACAATCTCTGATTACAAATCATGGAGGACATACTATCCAAACTCACAAACTAAAAAACATCTCTAATATCCCAAAATAGATCTAATGAAGTGCAAAAATCTCTGCCTCAATTGTAGATTCCACTCATACCTCTTCTCTTTAGCATCTCATACTCTTACATATCCTCTCATACCTTTGCAATTACAAATGATTACATATATATACATATTACATCAATTTATCTCAACTAGGTCAGCCAGGGACCTAAATACAAAACATTAATTCATTACATCTCACAACTCAATGTGATCCATAACATCATCCTCGAACATGTTCTAGATCCGTAGATCACACCACAATTATTTGAAACACACTACATCACCAAGTCAGCCAAGAACAATAAGAACATCAACATGCCGCAAGTACAATCTCCAAATTTGATCACATAATCCAATTCGATCCAAAAACATGAATATGACATGATTAAGAAACATCAACAAACAAGGTGAAATACCAGGACATTAACATGATAAAATCTGTCTCATCCAAAAACTCATCCCTGCATTGTTCATCAGGAACACTCATCAACAACCACTATCATAAAAGAAAAATAGATTTCCAGCATCCTAATAATGAACCACTCGAGTTGAGGACACAAATCCATGTCCTTAACCAACACCAGGTTAGCAACCAAGAATATTGCCAAACTGATCAACACTGATCCAAATACTGTCACAAACTGAACATCCAAAATAACCATCTCTAATAAATCCATTATAACTCTTTCAAATCAATATTTGAACCTCTGAACAAAATCAAGTACATACACCCAAGAATAGAAATATACGATCACGACATTACATCTTCAATGTAATATTCATACCACGGAAATCATATAATTGAACATACCAGGAACATTGTCTCCAATTGTAGGAATATGTTGACATCAATGACAAAACATCAATTCTAGCATATATATGCACAATTTGAACATCTCAAACAAGAACATAAGTTGATACATATATCTAGAAACTCCCATTGCATGGGCAATGCCAAATCTAATAGTAGATCAAGGCACACCAAGTCTACCTAGAGTACTACACATAGAGTATGTGGCTAACTCCTCTATTTCATAGTGTTGAGGAAATTTACAATGATATGCAAAACATGTAAACAAATATGTAGGAATAATTATATATATGCAAAACATGTAAACAAATATGTTGGAATACTTGTATAGATGCAAAACTTGTAAACAAATAATTCAGAATACATCTCTCACTACTTGTCTCATAGTTCTCCACACAACAAAAGAAAGAGATCAAGGAACTTCCATCGAAGATAAAAATGAACAACACATGGCCACATAGTGATAACCATGACTTTACACGAATCTTAGATCTAATGTAATGTGAATACAAACATCCAGGAAAAAGAAAAAGACCAAAGAGAGAACATGCAAATCAAACCATATCCATGTACCATATTAACACATGTCAAGGTATGTAAAGTAAGAACTTCATTGTTCACAAAAATGAAAGAATGTCAACTTCTAACATTCATTTGATTATCAAAACATGATATTAATAGGTGCAAATCTGTGATATCGAAAGTAGATCCAACAAATCAATCATTCCCACAAAAAAGTTAATGTGCCCAAAACCACATACAACTTCTTATATGTTTCCAACTAAGTCATCAAAACTAGATTCATAACTCAAGACCAATAAACAAGAACAATAAATATCCATAAAATCACACATGTTCTTTTCACAAGTCCACAAATATTTTGATATTCAAGGCTCACTCATATGAGAAGATGATATACAAATTCAATAATGCATATAATATCCAAGCAAATAATACTTATTAGATCATTCACCTAGCGAGTATGCCAAGAGTGGGATACAAGATTGTCATGTACATACAACACCAATCAATTAAAGCGTACCATAGATAACAATCTTTTCTTTAGGTCCATAAAGTATTCATGTCCATAACCAGGTCTACACTCCTGATCTTTTTGTTAAAGTTTTTATAGTGAGAAATATCACAATACATATCTCTAAGCGAAGATCTCTAGCATCACCCAAGTCTCCTAGACTTTGTGAGCATGCACCAATCATTCCTTACCAACTTTAAATGCAACCCTACAAAATCAAATAGTTCCAAGAAAATGATTATGTGGAGATGGGAATTTGCAACCATTGATTGATGAAATCCAAACAAGTGAGTCAAGCCTTGAACCACCTCATTTCTACTATCGCTTGACAAAGTAAAATTCAAGGCTTAAAGGAAATACAATGAGGAAATAAGGGAATTGAATTAACTAAACTATATTAATAGATAAAAGTTGTTAGATGCCTAACTGGAGATGGATTGCAAAACATATACAGATTCAACAAGATTACATATACCAGGGATAAATGAAATACAACAATAACATGAATAACATAGAATCACATTGCACTATAAATGATAGAATGATATATAATCGATATCATAATAGTTCCAACATTAACCACACCCTTCACTTGTTCCAGACTCCCTACAAATAGATGTGACGTGGTTGGTTAAGTCTCCAACCATCACCAACTGATGACACAAATGACACCCCTTTAGAACAATGTTTTATTATATTAACTAACACAAAGTCTTATTTAACTATCCATAATTTTTGCCTACATCATCCCACCCAAAAGAAAAAGTCATCTTCCAGACGAAAAGTATACATCAAGTAATATCTAGGAAGACTAATGACAAGAGTGTAGACAATGAGTTGTACTGCAAAAACTTAAAGTTGTAGTATGAGTTGTACCACACAAAACTCCATGGCGCACACCATTTTCTTGATTTTTTTCAACACCATCTCTCCTCTGTGAACTATCATGGTACTACCAACTCTACTTCCCACGGTGCCCATTAGAGTGCCTATTATGCTATTACCGACTGTACGGACCATACATAAAACTTGATAGCGTCGGTGCCTATTACCTGTATAGAATGTACTATCTAAATCCTCTCTATTACGTATGGACTCCACTCTATGTGTTAGATGTTTCTGCCCCTTTATCCGTACGACTCATGTTCCCTAAGTGGAAATTCTCTACCACTTTGTTTGTATGACGCTGAATTTTCTTGATCAGTACGACACTAAATTTTCTTGCTTTGTTCGACTCCTGCTCTCATACAAGGATCTTATACTCCAGGCGTACACTCCTCACTCCATGTTGTACATGGTTTACGGTATTGGCAGATGCCCTCCTCTCTCCCGGTCGTATGAACAAGTCATCTTCCTGTCGTTGTATGTGTCATACGAACTATATTCTCTGTGGCTTCTGTACGCTCTGTACGACCTAGAATTCCCCTTCTTCGATTTTCTTTCATGTCTTCAATTTCTTTGACATCTCATTTTTCCTTCCTTTTTTCCCACTCTGCCTAATCCATACACCGTATGGCCCCTTCGTCTTCATACAGATCGTACGATCTTTGCTTCTTCCTTTGTTCGTACAAAGATCTTTCAACCTACCTTCTCTCATCCGCACAGTATGTTGGTGTTTGTCTGTACGGACCCAGTCCTTCCCGATGTGCATAGGATATGCTCCCAACTATTTTTCATTCCAAATACTCTGGTCCTGAGCCAAAGGTTTCCTGCAAGTTAGGTTTTTTCCAAATGCTTTGGTCCCTAGTCGATGGTTTCCTCTAGAATCTCTAACATGTTACAATCTGGATGGAAAACTTCATAATCCTCCATCTTCTAGTGGAACAATCCATTTAGTGAACTCGTTTCATCTTTTGAACAATCCTCAACTCTCAGAACTCCCTCATCATCCGGTTCAATCCCTCTTTCCTCGCACAACTCTCCTCCTTCGGACTTGGAGTCCGATGCGAGTTCCTGACTTACAACTTGATTTTGTAGGTCAATGACATTTATTTCCATCAGTCTCGATGGAAAGGGTGTTCTTCTTCCAATTGTGGTTGGCCTTTGTTGTGATGAGCCAACCCTTCTCGAGGAGGGATTCATACCCCTTCCTTGCAAGGGCGATGGCAACAAAATATAGAAAGAATGGTTGGGTTCCAATAATAACCTTCTGCGCCATGAGTTTCCCAATTGGTTTTATACCATGCTAGTTAGCACCTACTAAGTGGAAGGTTGGTGTCCAGAGTATAGGTTTACCAAAGGCCTTCCACATTTCTTCTGGCAATACATTTTCACTAGATCCTCCATCTACAATAGTGTTGGTCAGCGTGCATCCCATGATTTCCATTTTGACCACTACGGGTGTTCGTCTGACACACACTGCTAACAACATAGGATCTGTGGCACCATTCAAGGTAGCAGTGCACTCGTCTTTTTTTCTTGTCTAATTCGACCTCTATTTTCCAATATCTTGGCTTCCGTTAGTGTCACTTTTGTTAGTTATTTTCACCTTCAGTTGTGGTAGCGTCTCTAATAGGTTTGTCACTTGTACTGGGACCGTCATCTGTAACATCTATTGTATGATATTGGCTTCTGATGTTGACCATATGGGAGTACCATGCATTTTCCTCCATTGCCAATTTTATTTCCATTCTGGCTTCCTTCAACCTTTCTTTCTCTGTATGTGGATCAAGGTACGTGGCTTTTTTCGTCTGGGACCTTGTGATTTCTAGCACCTCCTCCTTAGATCCTGTGATGTTTATCATATTTACCCCTTCCCTTAGGGAAATCAACATCCTCATGGCTACTAGGACCACACCATTTGTATAGCATGCTTCCTGCACCTTGACCACTACCGCTTTGACAGCCCCACACAAAGTGGCCCCACTCGTTACATTTGCATCATTGTATCATGGGTTGCTCCTTCGCATCATACTGGATGCGGCTTCTTGGTGTGTTATTGTTGCTATTGTTATTACTTCCTCATTGGTTGCTGCAGTAACCTCCCAATGAGGCATTTGTGTTTCTTGGATGTGTGACATGTGGAGTTGTTTGTTCCCCTTGGGTAAAGAGAAATTGAGCACTCCTTTACTTCAAATTGTACGGGCACTCCTTGATGGAGTTCCCTAGTACCTGATAGATGTCACAAAATGCCTTCTTTGGATAGTTGGTTTTGGTATGGCCTTCAAACTTGCAGTCAGTGCACCAAAGTTCCTTGTCATCTTTTGTTTCCTCCTTTCCAACCCTCATTTCCTTCATCATTCTCATCACATCTTTTTGTAGTGCCTGTACAGTTTTGGATTCTCCCTCACTATCCCATCTATGCTATCATCATAACACATCTTCTTCTTACCTCTGGATGTCTTATTTTCACTTTCAATATCCATCATACGGTTGTAGGCATGAGTGTATGAGGATGGTGGCACCACTTTCATCTTCCTCCTTAGGGATGAAGTTAGTCCGTCAATGAACCATTATTTTTTTAGACCATCTGCTAGATGGTTTTCAATTTTACCAACGAGTTCCTTTAGCCTACAATGGTAAGCTCGTATCGTTTCATTTTTTCCCTGTCGTGTGTTGTAAATTTCTACCAATACTTCATCATCATCACAGAACAATTTGAACTCCTCCTAGAATGTTTTTTTTAGGTCATCCCAAGTCGCCTTGCCCCCTGCTCGTAGGTCCATGTACCAATCAATTGCAATCCCTCGTAGGGTGGCGGGAAAATCCTTTAACCAATAGTCATGGTCATCTTGGGCATTTTCTTCCCATATTGTTACACATGTTTTACAGTGGTGGGCATGATCCTCCAATTTGTCCCCACTGAACTTGGGCACTTTCTGTTTCTCCAGGGGGTTTTCCATTTTCCACATACAGTAGGCATCGTGCACGTTATTAGATGTCAGTGGGTTGGTTCCTCCTCTGCGTCCTTATGCATCTTCCAAACCCCTGGCTAAATGCAAGTCTTGTACCCCTCCACCTCCATCGTTCACATCTTAGTTTCCTCCTTCGTAGTGCTACCAGTACTCTCTTCTCCCCGGAGTCTTTGGTTCTATTCTCCCTATTCTTGATCCCTCTAAGATAACGAGATTGTTGATGCTCTGTAAGGTACTCTCAAATAAATCTGCTACCTCCCCTTCGAGATTTACCTCTTGGCTATTTTCCTCTTCGGAATGTGTGGATGGTTCAGTTGGTACCGAGTCACAACTTTCCCAACTATCAGTGTCAGATCCTTCGTGTACCGAGGAATTACTCGGGAGTGGTAGTTCTCTTGTGATCGCTTCCCACTCCTGTCTTGATGGTTGTATTCCGCTGCCTCGTGCCCACGATGGGGGACCAATAGACTATTTCACTAGTTGTTGTAGTCATTGGCATCTCTCAGCTTGCTCTTGGATATGCAGAGACCTCCGTATGGTAGTTTTGGTTTCCTTCTATCCTTTTGTCTCCGCCTTTGTGTGTTGCCTTTTTTCCTTGTTTGGTAGGTTGGGCATTAATTTTTAGAATTAACAATCTCAGAAGGCTACCTACACGATTGTATACAAGACCGCTCACCGTGAGTTCGATGCATACCATACCAAATGAGACCGCTCTCTCTTGATCTTCCCACTGTACATACTCATCAACTGACATGTCTCACGTGTGAACCAAGTTCTATGTTAATTGGTCTTCTCTGGTTACTTTGGTATTTTCTTCTCTATCACTATCAGTTACTAGGACTTGTTGGTCGAAGGTACGGCCCATTACGTTGCCATCCCGCCAATCCTATTTCCCTCGACCGCCAGGTTTAAACTTTAGGAAACGATGCCAAAATGTTAGATGCCTAACTGGAGATGGATTGCACAACATATATAGATTCAACAGGATTGCATAATGCCAAACATAAATGAAATACAATAATAACATGAATAACATAGAGCGACATTGCACCATAAATAACATAATGATATATATTCCATAGCATAATAGTTCCATTAACCACACCCTTCACTTGTTCGGAACAATGTTTTATTACATTAACTAACACAATCTTATTTAATTATTCCTGACATAATTTCCGTCTACAAAAATATTTTGATTACTAGAAATTGAAAAGCTAATTATCAAGACTAATTGCCTTGCTTCATGAGCTCATTGTCCTAGACGCAAATGCAAGTATGAGACTATAATGTGGATATAGGATGAAAGTGCAAAACGTGTATGTCCTTTATGGATAGGGTACAAAAAATGAGACTAAATAGTATGAGACACAAAACTAAATAAATAAATAATATAACTAAACTAATGACAAGAAAACAAAGAGTACAACTACACTAAGAAAATGATTGTAACCAGAGAAAATAAAGGAAACTAAGGAGAGCTTACTACGGAGAAGGTAGAAGAATGCCAAGAGCTTCCACTCCTCTAAAACCTGCACACAAGCAAGAAAAGGAAAAGTGTTGGGGTTGTTTGGAGATCCAACTCAGTCAAGTCCCTATTTTGGTGTTTCCAAATCCGCAATAATCAGATAGATAGATGAAAGCCAATAATAGATAATTGAATGACAGTAGATAAATGACAATAAAGTAACACAAATTTGATCAAGATAATATATTACATGCTAAAAAAAGATGAAGTGAAATGATATGAGGAAACTCCACTTCAAAGCCATGAATCTACAACTCAATGGAAAGAAGGCAAGATGATGACAAAGGTGATAGAGCAATGCCGTGAATGCTAAGAATGTTGTGAAGAGTTAACTGTCCAAAAGCCAAGAAGTGATACTGAAGTGCAAGAAGAAGCTCAAGAAAGCATTAATGATTCATGTGATTTCCAAGAGAGAGTTGTGAAAATTTCTAAGAAGACCAAACAAAGTTCCAAAGTTTTTTTTTGAAGGTCTGACGATTCTCAACATCGATGGGCAGTGGTAAGAAGCGTAACACTGAAGGAGTGTCAGTCGTAACATCTCAGCAACTAACTGTACATGTTATATTGTGGTGACTGATTAGGAAAATGAATTACCTTTCAAGTGATTTACCTTTTTGAGTCTTATTTCGGTCAATTTCTAGACCGACGTGTTCTAACCCTAAAGCGGCATAAAGTTTGTATAAATTGGCTTAGGGTTAGAGTTTCATTATGATGTTATATGTTTTACGGCGGCATTGAGTTGTAAGGGATCTGCGCATTGCGATCCAATTATAATCACTGGATAAGAATAATATTGGACTTTTCTGTTTGGTGGACGTAGCCCAGGGATTGGGTGAACCACGTTAATTCTGTGTCTTGTGTTCTCTTCTGGTTTGGTTTATTATTCTCTGTTATTGGTTATATTTCTACATGTAATTGTTATTTTTGCCTTGTTAATCCTAACAGTACATCTCCAAACTCACAAGATGAATGCGCGTCGTGCAGAGGTCTCCACGACATGCACACATCTTGAACTAAATAGGTCACATGGTCAAGAATTTAGACATTAGAGTGGCAAAGAAGATGGAGGGATAGGGAGGCTTACATGGAATTTTTTTTGGCTAAGGTAGGAGCAACATGTAATGAATAAATATAGAGGGTGCAATTTTTGACACTGCATTTTGCACCCACTTTAGAAAGCATATCATAATTGAAGATGCAAGCTAAAGTGGAGAAAAATTACCTGAGGCTCTTTCATCTGCATGAGGTTGCCTTGAGGGGAAAGACCCAAATTGTCGTGAGATCATCCTATATTCAAGATACAGACAAGCATACTAGATGAAAGAGGAATATGATGATGAAAATATGGATCATTGATAGCACACAAGTATGGGAAAAAATTATCTTTATGTTGGATAGCCATATGATATGGTGATTTAATTGTGTCTATATGAGTAGAAAAATTGAGATAGTTGTATAATGGGGCGACTTTAGACTGTATTGATATGAGTAGTGAGGGCTAGATAGTCGTATGGTAGAGAACCTTTGTTCACACCGGTACAAGTGGAAAAATCTAGATAGTCATATAATAGGATGAGATGTTTGATAGTGTTGGTATGGGTAGAAGTGCTAGATGGACTATGACATGGAAAAAGACACATCAATATGGGTACCAAAGCTAAATGGTTGTATGCTAGAGAAAAATATTTGATATGTGGATTGGCCTCCGCAAAGGCAGACAAATAGATTAAAAAAAAAAATTAAATTTGTCAAAAAATGTGTGATACACAAACAATCAGACAAAAAGATATAATAGTCCCCCCCTTAGAATGGACAATGTTTCTCAAAGGGGAACACGAGAAATTATAAGGAGAAAAAGAGACATTGTGGCATCCTAATGATTGATCATGAAGTTTGATCTAAAATATTGATGGAAAAAAAAACTTAGCACGATCTAATCCAGAAGCAATATCAATTTTAAACTATGGACTATGGAAATTTGATATGTTTCATTGTGGCATGTCAACATAATAAAATATTTCCATGTAATGTCACATCACAACAGATGAAACCTTATATCCACAACTTGTAGACCAACAAGTTTAGACAGGGGGATTTGATTATTTAGCGTCAAAAGTAATAAGAGTAAAAAGATATGTGATATATGACTTCTTATGGGTGTTTAATCAAGGCCAAAGTGGTCAGACCAAAATAACAACACATGAAGACAAAGAAAATAAAACTTTGGTTCAACATGAATGGCCTAAATGCCCCCAACAGTTTTCATCGTCCCTAAATGATGAAAGTCAATAGACAACAAATAGAATCTGAACATGATGACAAATAGAAAAATTTAATGACATCACACTTTATCTCCAAGTACCAATAGAGTACAAGGATACTAAAGAGGGCCAAAAAATTTAAAGACGAGCATGAGGGAACATAGACAAGCACAATTTAATCTACAATTGTAGAAGTGGGAATTGCCTCATAAATAAGCCACCCATAGCTCATTGTCCTCCCAATATTGATAATATGGGAAGGGAGGTCAAGAATGTAGTTTAACAACCACTACGATATCCCTAGGTGCCTCACCAATAGCTAAATCCAAGGATGAAGCTGCTTCAACATTTTCATCCAATAACTCAACTAAGGCAAGTGTGAAGGATTTTGTGAAGATCACCGCTAATGCCAAAATATCCTCAAGTGAGTCTAACATACATGCATCATAGGATAAGGTGACACAACTTGAGGAAAAGTTGAAGAAGATGCATTGTTGACCTTTGTGAAAGGGCTAGTTACAAACTTAGGAGAATGCAAAGCTTGCTACACTGCAAGCATAGAAATGAAAAGAGGGTTCACCAAAGAAAATTTTACATGGATAAAATTTGGCATGAGGTCATTTTCAAACCCTCTTGAAGGATGAAAGGGATTCCTGTTAATCTACTATAGTGAGCCTAAGTTCCTCAAGAAAGCTACAATGACAATCAGGAGATGGTATGGGTTGGGTTGACATGACTTCACTTTATACGACCTATGTATAAAATATAGTTTTAGTTTTAGTGAATTGTAGGATATAAGACAATGAGGTGGTCAGTGGGGTCTCTTAGGAAGGGGAAATGAAAACCTGGAAGTGCTTAGCACAAGGCTTGATAGTCGCTCACATAGAAGAAGGAAGCATATGAAGCAAAATAAAGGATGTGATGGGATGATGGATATATGTAGCAGGAGTTGATGCAAGAGCTAGAGTAGGAACAAGGTATGTAGATACGGGAAATGAGGACTCTGTCTCAACCTTCACTTTGACCTCACGCTCCAGGGCCCTAGCTTTCCACTAATACTTACAATTAAACACAAGCTAGTTCCAACATAGGTTCAGACTGGTTTGAGAGGTCTAGGGAAGTTGGGTGATATCATTCTCCATTGAAGAAGCTATCAATGTCATGACCAACAAGGAAGAGGGCCCTATCGTTGAAGTAAGAGGTGCCATTAATGGGGCAATTACAGGCTCAACAATGTCTGCCCATCCTCTTTTCATCTTGCGAGTAGTAGGAGGAATAAAAGGCACCCTCAAAGATTGAGGAGCATGTGCCAAAGATGATAGAGACACCCATGTTGACCTATTACCCTTATTATAAACAATATGGAAATGAATGTCCACTCGAATCAAAATCACAAATAGAGGGAAAAACTTAGACTTGGGCAATATGTGTGCCTTTCCTTTGTCCATGCTAGGAACAAACACAGGAACATAAGACACCACCAGAGGCTACAAAGTCCCTGGTGGACACAAAGGCTTCCCTTGAGATTTTCACTTTCCTTATGACCTCGAAGAAGAGGGAATAGAGGAAGAAGCGTGCTAAACTGTAGGGGAGCGTTGAGATAAAATAACAAACACAAGAGGGGGAATAAGCACTTTATATTTGAAAAATAGGTCCCTAGATTTGTACTTGTTGTAAGAAAGGAATATCAAATCTTGTTAGGGACACAACAACCCCGTCGGAGAAGACCAAAAGTGATCAAGAAGAACCCACAAGATACTAAGGGTCAATATATAGTGCCTTGGATCGTATACATGGAACGCTGGTGGGAGAACTTGAGGCACTTATGAACCATTGAGAGGACTAGTCCCATGCAAAAAAGCTAGGGGATACCTATCTGGGCCTAGAAGAGGTTTGACTCAGGGATGATGACTAAACTTATATAGACTACCTTGGGTACAATTAGAATTTTCAAGGTAGTTGAACCCCAAAGAGAAAATTAAAAACCATCATGAGTTATAATGGTTTCCATGATCGTATCATGCATGATGTAGCTTGTTTACGTAGAGTAGCTCCTTCATGAAGCCACACACTCAAAACATTGGATTAACCATCATGCTTCTCACAATGTTCCCATTCATCTGCACTGGGATATATAGAGAAGGTTATTTTCTATAGGGGGCATCAAGTGGTGTGGAACAAATATTTGTTATGCATCCTTTGATTTGGTTATGATATGGGGGTGATGGTCACCATATAGACAAATAGAATA
This sequence comes from Thuja plicata, assembly GCA_018584345.1. Classification (NCBI taxonomy): domain Eukaryota; kingdom Viridiplantae; phylum Streptophyta; class Pinopsida; order Cupressales; family Cupressaceae; genus Thuja; species Thuja plicata. Next base: position 308,100 of record MU223652.1, read on the forward strand.
TCACTCAATGAAGGGGGAGATGATGATGCAGAGATGAAACTTGTAGAATGTGGTAGAAAAGGATCAGTATAAATTTGAAGTTCAATGTTCATCTTATCAGCCAATTTGTTTTCTTTTATCTTAATTTCATTGACTCAAATGCCACCATTTTCTATGCGGTCTTGGACCAAGTTTAGTAACGTATATAGTGCTCAATGTAATGGTATAACACACAATCAAATTGACAAAAATTATATCCACCATACCATTAAGGTAATGGGTTATTATCAAGGAGAGGTCTAATCTCAAGGAGAGTCACTAAGTTATCGTTTAACAACTTCTATAGGATGCTTACATAGGAATCAATTAATTTGGTAGCGACCCAATTCTGTAGTGGCTCTATAGAGAATAGTTTCTATTTGAGTTTTGAGAGAGTGTGATTTTAATAGCCACAACCTTATTCTTCTGTGACCCACCTGAGGAAGATGTACCTCCATAGGGATTTAAAAATGAATCTCCAAATTGAGCCATGGTGTGCTTGAAATCTGTCATAGCGTTGCAGAGGTTGGTGAAGTAAGGGTACTAGTTTAAGGAAAGATTTTCCCTCAATGTCAGTTTTTGATTCTCCATGAACATCCTTTGTAGATTTACATTAGACAATGCATAGGGGACTTTTGTGAATATATATTGGTACCTTGATATGAAGTTAGTTATGTTTTCAATCAGTTTTTACTTGCAATGAATGAGATTAGTGATAGTGATCTTGTTGCCTATATTTACTTGGAACTAAACAAGAAAAGAATCCATTAATTGATCAAAATTCTAAATAGAATAATCTAGAAGGGAGCTATACCATTCCATCACAATTCCTTTAAGAGACTAGGAGAATATATTGAATAACTCATAGTCTATATCATGATAATTTTTGCACAAAGTGAGAAAGGAATCAACTTGGAGATGGGGGTCCCTATCACAAATATACCTATCAAAATTCAATGTCTTAGCATCTTGTGGAAATAAAGTACTCAAAACCTGCATGGAGAGTCAACCGTGACAATAATACGGAGAAAGAGAACTCTAATTAGACATAATGGAAAGAATAGAAAGTTGTTGTAATTGACCCAAATTTTGCAATATGGTATTTAAAAATGATTATGATGTAAGAGAGGTGGAGGTGGATTTCCTCCACCACCAAGGGGAGAAAAGGATCCAACGATGCCAACACCTTGACTAAACTCAATACTAGCACCAATATTTTGTGAATTGTATCCCAGGGGATCTTGTTCACATTGATACTAGGACTTTTATTATTAGGGTTTTAAGGTAGACTAGAACAATAAACAATATGCAAAATATAATGCAGAATAAGAGACACAAAATAACAAAACATAATAAATCAAATATTTAAAATGGTTCACCCAATGTGGACTACATCTACCAAAGAAATAGACATCCACTTCTTTCTATTATCCAACAAAGAGAAAATTACAATGTGATTCCTTTCACATTACCCAACCACTTATTTATAGGTATTTTAGATGGTTTACAAAGGTTGGTTTATATTCCAAAACTCTATCCCACTTCTTTATTGAATAATAGGCAATGTTGGCTTCGAGAGTGTTTCCTTCGAAACCCCTGGCTAGAGGTGTTGCCCCTAGCAACCCCTACTATGGGCATTTCCCCCATACCCCTACCATGGTCTCTACCCCTAACCCTGTCAGGGGGGTCATTCCCTTGGGACTTGTAGGAGTGGCTCTTCCCCCTACTTAATTGATTTGGGGGGGGGGATGCTACTAACAAAGTCACCACAATTTAAGCCTAGAAACATGCTCAGTAGACACATACCAACATGTATTGATAGATAAGGGGTCAATATTAGGAGTTAACTCCTCCATATGTATAGACACCCTAGATATGGTGATGCCAACTTGTGCACCAGTGGTATCAGACTAAGCTTCTTGGGAGCCAGGTAGAGAAATAGATACATGAGTACCTACAATCTGTTTTTTTTTTTTTGAATCAGTATCTATTGGTTGTTGTTACACCAAAAGATTGACCTTTTAATTCCCAATGCAATCACTAGACTTATAGACATGATATGAGGTCAAGCCATGTTGTGAACCCAAGTGTCATATTGCACATCATAAGGAGGCCAAAGGTGAAAACCTTGCAACATTAACCCTCCCAGTAGAGGCACGTGGTTCAAAACTATGACCTAGGCTTTGATACCAATTGTTGATTTTCATTGTACCAAAATATCAACCTTTTAATTCCCGATACAATCACTAGACTTATACAAATCAGAGGAGCTTAAGGCATGTTGTGAAACCAATCACTTCACTACACATATTATTTGATATTATTAACTCTCTCATATTTCCAACAATAGGCCTAGCCACAAACGGGGCATCCCAATTCTTGAAAATGCCTTCAAAATATCTCAAGTTCTTCTTGAGAAACATAATCTAATATAATTGAATGGTGAGAATAGATTCATGGTCTACTATGGGACAAGAGTGGGGAGGAGAGTGTTTCTCCTCTCCTTAAGTTATCCTTGATGCCGAACACACTAGTTGGTTAGCATGCATATGATCATTTGGTTACGTGATCAGTGCCATTATATGGACTTGCATTGACATGGTATATTCAACACATTCAGTGGACTTTCATTGACATAGTATATTCAACACATTCAATGAAATTTCATTGTTGAATCAATTGGCTTTGAATCATAGTGACATGATCATATGATTTGCATCATTTGTGTGTTGATCATCTTGATTTGAATCATGTGAAGGCATTTAACTTTGATGTCATTTTTCACATTCACATTTTAGTTGAGTATGACACTTGTCTTGGTTACATGACATAAAAATCATTGAATGACATGGCACATTGATACATGGTCTTGATGAAATTAATACATTCAGAAAGTTTTCTTGGTACATACATATGGTTTGATGCATATGATCTATTTGATAAATACTTCATTTGATTAATGCATGCCTTCATGAGTATTTGACATAATTTAGTTTATCTTGATATGAAGTACACATTGGCATTGAAATATATTGATTTCTTTGACATTGAGGCACATATGTAAATCAATTGATGCATACGAATATGACAATCAGTTTTTGAATGCTATATATTTCTACTCTATTTACATGACAAAAATAGCACGACACAGTGGTATATACATTTTCATACATAGTTTTACATAAATAGTATGAACTACATTGGCATTGTTACACTTTGATATTTTTGGTTATGTAAAACTAGCATAAATTTTTTGAAGTTTACATCAAATTGGAAGTTGTATTATGTGGTCCCTTTTAGTGACAAAAGCATCGCATGACTTATAAAGGTTATGACCAAGGTATTAAAAAGTTGCATTTAATGGAAAGCCTTTGGGTCGACTTTGCACATTGTAAAGGATCAAATATAAATGAAATAAGTAAAACTTATTTCATATTTTAAAGTTGAACATTGATTTGATATCGACATTTGAAGAATGTTTTCACTATGCAACCCTAAGCTCGAACGATCTAGGGTTCAACCTGAGTTATGTTAGGGAATGATTTTTGGATCATCATGACAGTTGTTTGAAGATGGAAGAGTTTTGGATACTCTTGACATTTGATGGTTGTTATTTGAGAAGGATTTGCAAGGATCTTGAATGGATTGTAATGCAAAATCTATGGGATAGAGAGGAAATTTCTAATACTGGTTATCCACAAGTGTCTTCTTTCTATATATATATATATAATTTAGTTTTCGTTTGGGTTAGTTTCTATTTTAGTCCATATTTTATGAGTCATTTATTTTTGTTAAGAAGCCTATTATATGATCAAATTATGGTTAAGGAACCCTTTTTCAGGTCTGTAATTTATGTTCATATTATAATGTGTAACGTGAGTTTGTGTATCACTGTTAGGGTTTTTCTTGCACATTTGAGTTGTTGGAAGATTCTTGAGCATATCAGAGTTTGGTACTTGGGTGTGGTGACATTAATGTTTTGTCATTGATGTCAACATACTTGTTGTTGTTTAAGACAATGTGTTAAGTATGTTCAATATAAAGGATTTCAATTGTTTATGTTCTATGTTCAAGATCTTGAGTTGCGATCATAAGGTATTTTTCAGAGGTGTCTGTAGATGGTCTACAAAGGTTCGTAGAAGTTTGGATGAAAGTTTGAGTGAGGTTTGATTAAGTTGTTGCTTGTTGTTGTTACAATATTCCTATGTATAGTGGATGAGTATTTGGATCGGTACATATTAGATTTGATGTTTCAGAGGTTGCAAAGATGGTGGTTACATGGTGCCTTATCATTGTGTTCACAACTAGTGTTGTTCATGATTCAAAGTATGGAAATCTATCTTTTGTTGTGATAGAGTTTGATATTTTAGTGTTCTTGTTGATCATAGATTAAGATGAGATGATATGAATGTTCTGGATGATATTCATGCTGCTTGTTGGTGTTCTTGGATTGTTTGATGATCATGTTGTTGGACTACATCATTTGAGGTGATCATATTTTCTATTTTGCTAGCGTGTTGGTGTTTCTTTATTTAGGTCTTGGCCAACTTGATGGAGTAATGTGTTATGATTCTTGATGTTGTTTTGGTGATATGTATTGTGTTTGTAGTTGAATATTTGGTTCCTATCTAAGTCTTAGCTGACTTGATATGGATCGCTTTGGAGATTTATCATAATGTTTACATATTTTATTGTAATAAGTCTTAACCGACCTAGTGGCTGATTATTCTTTGTAATTAGTATAAATGAGAGATCATTTTGTATGTGTTGAATAGGTGAAGGATGTGCGATTGTAAGGAGAATTTTTTATATTTGTATTATGCATTTAAGGCAAAGTTTGTACTGCATCGAAATTGTATTGACATTGGAGATGTTATTTTTTCAGTCAGTTGTAATGGATTGTATGTCCACCCTATTGTAATTGAAGTTAGATCGGTGAACCTAACTAAGGGCCAGATCTATGATTGTATTGTGAGAAGTGAGCGTGCAGATTGGGCTATAAGCTTGTGGTTGCTTGTGCACCCTTTGTTCTCTATTTTTCTCTTAACTGGGAATTACTTTTAGAAAAGTACATTCATCTTGTGGGTTTGATTCCCACCGTGGTTTTTCATTAACTGTGTTTCCCTAAAAAATAAATCTTGGTGTTCTGTGTTATCTGTTGTGGATCTTTCATTACTATTTATCTTTCAGATCTAAGTGGCTATAGTGGAATTAATTATAATAAGGTGTTTACAATTGATTCACCCGCCTCTCAATTGTGCTTGCCTCCTTTTGGGCCTAACAATTGGTATCAAAGTTGAGTCCTTTTGAAGAAGCTTAATCGCTTGAAGGATATCTCTCATGGAAAGTATAAGAAAGGGGAGTCTGAAGTTGATGGAAACAACTATCTGATTTGGAAGGATCAAATGACTAACTACCTGGTATGCATGGGGACAAAAGATGAATACTAGAAGAACACTGAGAAGCCTTATACTATTATGAGTGACCTAACAAATGCTACTACAAATTAAATGAACAAATTCAAGGAGAACATGTTAGCAAGGGAGACCTTGATCAACACCTTGTCTGATTCAGGATATTCCCACATTTATGGATTAAGGACTGCACATGAGGTATGGAAACACTTAGAAACTATTTATGAAGGTGATACATATGTTAAACAAGCTAAGTTGCAAAGATTAAAATAAAACTATGAATATACGAAGATGAGTGAAGGAGAAACTTCCTCAGTCTATTAGTAGAGAGTAAATAATCTGGTTTGTGCAATTAGATGTGCTGGTGGTACCTTGACAAACAATGAAGTTGTAGACAAGATTCTGAGATCTTTGCCCGCATGTTATAGTGATAAAGTTATTGCTATTAAGAAATTGAGAACTATAAGAGACATTTCAAGAGAAGCTTTGGAAGGAAGACTCTGTGCCTAAGAGATGACTACACTTAGTAAGGAACTTCCTAAGGTTGAGACTGCATTTAAAGCGAGCATGACTAAGTATGACTAGGGAGAAAGATCTACAAAGAAGAAAATCAAATAGTATGATAAAGATTGGGAAGAGATCATGGAGTAAGAAAGGAATATTGATGAACTTGAAGCTTTGATTGTAAGAATACTACCTAAGTGCTCTAGTAAGTATGAAGGAAAGTTACCTTTGAAATGCTTCAATTGTAATTAAATTGGTCATATTGCATTTAGGTGTATGAATAAAAACTCTAAGGATTTTAGAGACAAATCTAAGAAGTATCATTCTAAGGGACATAAAAAATTTTATACTCCTGAATAAGGTGTGACTGATGACGATTCTGTTGCTAGTGAGGAAGAAATTGTGTTTATTGCTATTAAAGAAGATAAACCTAATGAGGAAAAAGCATTGGTTTCACGAGTTGTTAAAAGAGATGAATGCGTCATTGATAGTGGATGATCACATCATATGCTTGGTGATAAGGATAAGTTTGTGAAGCTTGAGGATTATGATGGTGGTGTTTTTGGACTTGGTAACAATGCTCCTTGTTTGATTAAAGGAAAATGATCTATTACTCTTGATGGTAAAAACAATCTTGATGATGTCTTGTATGTTGAAGGTTTAAGACATAATTTGTTGAGTGTTGGAGAAATACTGGATAAAGGTTACAAACTGGAATTCATGGATGGAATCTACAAGATCATTGGGAGTATGGGAAAGCTTATTGTATTTGGTACACAAACTGTTGGTAATCTGTTTCATTTGAAAATTGTTGAGAATAATTGTTTGATTGCTAAGATTGATGAAAGTTGGTTATGGCATAGAAGCTTTTTCATGTAAACTTTGATAATATGGTGAGAGTTAGCACTACTAATGTTGTAAGAGATTTTCCTAAACTGATTAAGCCTAAAAATATGTACAAAGAATGTCAATTGGGTAAACTGACTAGATCTACTTTTAAGAATAAGACGCACTCTTCAAATGGAGTGTTGAATTTGGTACATACATATATATGTGGTCCTACTAAGACAAGAAGCTATTATGGTGATAGATATTTTAAATAATTATCGATGGCTATTCAAGGATGATGTAGGTTAAATTTTTGAAAGAAAAATAAGAAGATTTTCAAAAAATTAGATATTCAAGATGCTGGTAGAATCATAATTTGAAAAATGGTTAATGTGCCTAAGATCAGAAAGAGGTGGAGAGTTTACATCTGGTGAGTTTTATTCATTCTATGAAGAATATGGGAGAAAGAGACATATTTCTGCTCTGCGAATCCCATAGCAAAATGGTGTTGTAGAGCAAAGAAATAGGACTATCCTAGACACAACTAGAACTATGATGATTAAAGGAAAAGTTTCATGGATCTAATGGAGAAGAAAAGTGTGCACCATAGTATATACTTTGAACCAAGTACAAATTTGACAAGGAACTGGTAAGACTTTTTATGAACTATGCTATGGTCATATTCCTACAGTGAAATACTTTAGAATTTTTGGAAATAAATGCTACTTTAAGAGAGATGAGGATATTGGAAAGTTTGATCCTAGAAGTGATGAAGGAATATTTATTGGGTATTCTACAAAGAGAAAAGAATATCAATGTTATAACTACAGACTGAAGAATATTTTTGAAACTATAAATGTAAGTTGATGAGAATGTGCAAAAATCTGAAAGAACCAGTTCGTATGACATAGCTGAAGAAGACAATCATATTGTGGAAGCGCAAAATCAGAATCAAGATGTATCAGAAAAGAAGAAAGAACGTGTGGAATATGGATTTGATATTGAGACCGAAGGGTATGCTACACAACCTACACTGAAAACTCCATGGTATGTAAGGATTAATCATTTTGAAGGTGTCATTAATGGTTACAAGAGTAGACACGTTCAAAGTAGAGGAAGAATTACTATGGATGAAACATGTTTGTTATCTGAATTTGAGCCTAAAGATATAAAGGATGGATGTAATGACGAGAGTTGGATGAAATAAATGAGAGAAGAACTTGATTTGATTTAGAAGAACATGACTTGGATTCTTGCTCCCATACCTATTGATAAAAATGTGATTGGTACTAAATGAGTATTCAGAAACACGCTGAATGAAGATGGTAAAGTGGTTCGGAATAAAACAAGATTGGGATGCAAAGAATATTCACAGATGGAAGGTATTAAATTTACAAAGACCTTTTCTCCTGTAGTTAGACTTGAAGCTATTAGATTACTTATTGTTTATGCATCTTACAAAAAATTTAAGTCTATCAGATGGATGTTAAGTCTACATTCTTAAATGGTGAGCTAGAGGAAGATGTTTATATTGAGAATTCTGATGGTTTTAATTTAATTGAGGAAGGAGATATGGTTTGTAAATTGCAAAAATATTTGTATGGATTAAAGCAAGCTCCTAGAGCCTGATATGACAGATTGGACATGTATTTAACAAAGATTTGTTTTAGAAAGGGTACCATAGATAGTAACTTATATGGAATCAAAACTAGGGGACTGAGCTCTCAGAAACAAAGCAACACTCCCATAAAACCAGTGTCCACCATTGAATATATTGTCCCTTATAGAATATGAAACAAATATTATCTAAAAGAATCCTAAGGAAAGAGATACACACCAAGGATGATATCCTTCCGATCACACCACATCAATGTTGAATACTTCCAGATGTTTGGAGGAGGGGATGAATCAATATACACAAAACTTAAATTTTTCTATCATACAGATTAAGCAATTAACTTTAGTCCAATTAACCATTCAATGGAATATATTGCAATGAACACACATACACATGAACACCAGATTTACGTGGAAAATCCAATATGGGAAAAATCACAATGAGAATCTACTGACCATATGAATAACTATCACACTGCCATGGAAACACATTACTCCTTGACGTAGATCTTTCAAACTAAAACACACTGCCTTAGTACAAAATATAGATCTGTACAAGTTGTCAAAAGAGAGAACAATCTTCCAATATGTACATGGAAATGGTGAAATGAAAAGTTATAGGATCTCTAGATCAAAATTTGTAAATATTTTTTCAATTTTGCATTCTTCAGCACGTGCTCCTTCTCATTCTCATTGTTTTGCCTTCACATTGGATCCATAAAAAAATGCATAACTGCCACACTCTATTCATCCTTTCACACTCATATATACAAGCTTGATCATTGGAAATTCAACTAGGCCAACCACAAAAAGATAAATAATATTTGTACAAGGTCGATCACCATCAACACAAATATTTTATGCAGTCCACCCCAGGAGATAAATGGGACTCAAATCCCACATAAAATGTTGTTCATAGATAAATTCATCAAAGTACAATAATTGCAACCATTCTTACAATCAAACCCAAATGAAAGAGTAGAAAAGCGTTAACGTACACTAGTGTGCTGACCCAAAAATACTATGTAACACATGTGATGCCATATGAAGCAAAACACTGCATGGAAGGACCTAATTCAATCTCTTAACCTTTCCTTCAACACATACCTAAACCAATAAGTTATAAATCAATTTATCAAAATTAGTTGAGTTGACCAGAGACCAATAAAAACAACAATATTGCAGTTAGAATAACATATATTCACTTGCGGAGAAAACCATTATTAATTTTTTAAATTGGAACATCACATAGACGTTAGAAACATATCCACCTAACCATGCAATATGAGATGCCAATGTAGAGCATTCTTTGAACTTTTCCTGGCCATTCCCATCAAGCAAACTTTTTGTTACCAAACAACATGACACAACTTCTTTTGAAATACTGTGGACTTAAAAAATGATAGTGCAACATTCACAAACCATGCATTATAGTACCAACACTAGAAGTCATCAACTTCTTATGTAGAGGAATGCATAACAATTTTCCATAAGGACTTGAGTTTCACTTTCTTGCATATTCCTACTTCCCATGCTTCCATCTTTGCATATATACTTCATACAACCTCGTCATCATCACTAGTCATCACACTTATCATGTTAGCTTTAGTAAAACACTTCAAATACTTTTTTCTTACATGCCAAACTTCAAACACTCTTTCTTGCATATCAAACTTCATATACTCTTTCTTGCATGTTAGACTTCAAATACTCTTTCTTGCATACCAGGCTTCAGATACTCTTTCCTGCATATCAAATTTTAGATACTCTTTCCTACTTATGAACCATCATATACAACTCTCATACCTCTTTTGCACTTCTTTGCATCAGGTTGACATTAATGTACAAAGCATGTGGACATCAATGACAACACTCAACACATAATGCTAACAACCAATCCTTGATTTTGGCCAATGAAGGCCAAATCCCTACAAACTTACCTATTGCAACAGTCTGCTTGAGGCTCGCAACCTTAGGTTGAAGCACGTGATTTTGTTTCACAACATATAGGGCATCATAGACAATAGTTAGGTTGACATTACTTATTACCACTTTATCACCCTTCTCCCCCTCTAATCCCTGTTCTACTCCTAATAAACGACAATAGACAAAGACCCCATCTTGCCAATTCCATCTTGGTTATCTTTGTGATCCATCTATCCTTACACAATTCCTATGTGCACCCTCGCTGTGTCTCCGCTCTTCACTTTCATTTATTTCACTTTACAACATAGGTAACTTAACATTTGGACCAAAAGTAACATCTCTAATCAGAAAACTCCTATCCTTGTTAATAAGGCCTCATAAAAATTCAATTTTTAGTTTTGAGACTATTTATTGTACTTGCCGTAGGCAATATACTATTGCATTCGGTTGTGCACGAATAGTGAATTAGTTTTACACCAATCAACCAATCATAAATTATTATTTTTTTCTTGTTCATTTTTTTATGAATTAAATATATTCTATAAATTAATTTTTTCAATTATGATTGGTTCAATTGATTTCGTGTTATAGGACCCCTTTTTTCGGAGGCTTCCCAAATTTGTTTTTTTCACATAGTTTTTAACATAGTTTTGTAATATATAATTTATATATCATTTAATTTATTTTGAAATTGATTTTTTAATTTACAATATAGTATATTTATGAGATATTATATTTTATATTTTATAATGTAAACATGTTATTTTCATTAAAAATTTCAATTATTTATAGTATATAATTATTATTTATTCTAAAAAAATTACTATATTTTTAATATATATATGCTATAAATAATTATTACAATTTTTAATATATAATATATTATTCTATAATATATAATATAAAAGTACTATATCATATATGCTATATTATATAATTTTAATATTTCACTATCTTTTTATATATTATTATTTAAATTCTACCTTACATTTATAATTTATAACTATATTTTAAATTTTTACAATTACAATTATACAAATGAAATTACAATATATACAAACATAATTTATTAAATATTATTTTTGAAATTCTATACAAAGTTTCTTATTTAACTTTTAATCTATATTAATTTTACTTTTATTTAAGAACTATTAATTAAAATATATATAATATTTATATTAAAATTAAAATTAAATTTACATATATAATTATAACTATTTACCGTAAGTGCAGGCCACTACGTGGCACTTGTTATTAAATATTTTTGAGTCGTTTGTATTTGTTATTCAACACATGACTATCTCAAACTTCACATTTATAAAGCACCATTATTGTTACCAACAACACAAATACAATTCTTTTGATTTTCTAATCCCATAACTATATATTTATACATTTATTTTAAAATAGACAACTTTTTAACCCCTTAATTTTATTTCATAAACTTTCCAACTAAATTTAATGTAAAATTAAAGAGCAAAATATCTACCACTTAAAATAAATTCCGCCTGTTATAAAGTTTATCAAACTTATTTTTTCTTTGAGATAAGGATAATGACCTTGGAACAAATGCAAAATAAAGATTTGTTAAAAAAATTACACTAAAATTACTATTTGAACAGACAAATGAGACAAACATTTAAATTCGCCTGTCGCCAAAAAAAACAAAAAAAGAGAAAATTTCGTTATTAACATTATTCCAATTAGCCGATTGTTAGGCGATAGACTATATATTGTAGCAGATTTAGACCGGGAAGTTTTTTCAAGCCGGGGAAAACAACTTGCAGGCAGTTGATACATTCCTCGCCTCACGCCTGGAAATAAATTTTAATTCGCAACAATTTTGTCGACAATGCTCAAAAATTTCGACTCAAGCTCAAGATTCTAGTAGCTCTGAAATACCGATATTTTTAAACCCACTTTTCGTTGTTATGAATAGATTCACGGCAGATGTAGGGAGATTGGTTTTCGTTCTTCTCATTTTTTCAAAAAATTTGCATTGGTAGGGTTTCGGAATATTTTCCTGCAAATTCTGCCCATTTACTCATAGACATGGTTGACAGCAGCATACAATTTGTGCAGAATCTTGAGGTAAGTCACTTGCTATGGTTTCTTTTAGTTTTTTTTAAGTAATCTGTAAGTGACTGGATCAATTTTTGTTTTGTTCATTTCATTCTAAAACAATTATGTTGTTTTCCGGTCAATGGAGGAATTGGTTACATGTGGTTTTATTAATGGCTGTTTTCACACATGATATTATTGTAACACATAGTGTTAGATCTCTATTTGTTTCTTCACGTAGAAATAATTTGAACTGTAAAATGAATTTTACGTATTTTTGTTTTTTGTCCTTGGTATTGAAGTTACTTTCGTAAAAATTCTCCTGGATGGTAAAAATTGGCTGTGCTGGAACAGGTAAGATGGTATCAGGTTACCTATTTTTCCAGTGAACATGTTTTGCCAGGTGTCACTGAACAGTGGCACTGGTAATTTGATGAGTCCTTTTGCTGAAACATGTTCCCATGGTGCAGCAATGCATTCTCTTATTTTAGGTTCACCTCATGGGTGGGCTGTGAAGGTAAGAAAGCTTAGAAGTTATGGAGAAAGGGAAACTAGGTTAAAGAAATCACAGGATGGGCAGTTTCTTAGGATTCCTCCAAGGAACCTTCAAACTAGGCAAGGTTGGGGTCATACTCTTGACAAACGAGGCAAAACAAGGATTTTCTGCTGTCAACAAAGAAATCCATTTTCACATGCATATATGCAATTTAACGAAATTGGTAAATTCCTGGAAAGAAAACTGAAATGTCAAAACAGAATACAATGGCGTTTTCAATATCCTCTGCAAGGCATGGGAATGTTTAGAGATCTTATGGAAATGCTTAAAGTCCACATGGTTATGTTAAAAGATCACATTTTTCAATGGAAGGATTGGCTATCTTTCAAGGGACTGTTCATTGTTCACTTTATAGTTGTTCTTGGAGCGCTGTTTTTGTGTGCACAAGCTGGAGCTCAAGCATATATTGAGCAACGAGTTTTGCCTTCTGTTGCAACTGCCATGGAGGAAAGTCTAGGTCGGAAACTCAACCTTGGTAGGGTTCAAAAACTTTCTCTCTTGCGGGGAACACTCTCATTGGAATCTTGCTCCTTGGGTCCTCACTCTGAGGAATTCTCCTGTGGGGAGCTTCCGAATGTTAGACTTCAGCTTCGGCCTTTAGCCAGCCTACAGCAGAGACAATGGGTGATTAAGGCTGTGTTGGTGCAACCTCATGTTTTGATTACCCAGAAGGAGGACTGGACATGGTTAGGTATCCCAACTCCACTGGAGAAGCCTTTGGAAAAGCACAGTTCAAATGAGGAGGGCATTGATCTTCGCACAAAAGCTAGGAGGCTTGCAAGGGAACAAGCAGCTATTCAGAATGCTGAAGAAAGAAACAAGTTGGCTAGAAAATGGGCACAAGAGGGCTATATATTTGCAGAGATTGAGGAGCCAAGGTTTCCGGAGGAGGACACTGCAACACAAGCTGAAGAAATGGTAAACTCTGACTCCATGAGTTGTACAGAAGAAGAGTCTACCCTAGAAAAGGGTTTTGATATAGGGAAAACAGGTATAGAAGAACAGTTGCATCACAAATGCATGGAAGGTATCTGTAATGAGAGCAGATTGAAGGGACCTGACTGGGAGAGAGACTTTGAGCACGATAGTATGGATTTATCTTTTGCCTTGAAAATGGCTGTTTCAAATGGAAAATTGTGGTTAAAGGAAAATATGGTGAGTCCATTACTGCACCAATTCAGGAGTTCAGCTCCAAATCACGAATATTTATGTCAGAAAGTGGTAATGCAAAGAAGAAACCTTGATTGCAGTGCTGCGGCAGCAAGGGCATACTTTGAAAACCAGGACAAGAGAAAAATATCTGATGCAGAAGATGGAGGAGGAGATACTGGAAAATTTGGTACAGCAGAGGATAGCCAGAAGGAAATGGAAGAGATAGATGAAGAGAATAGTAAGTGTACTGCAAATGGTATGGTGCCAGTTAAGCGTCCACACACAGTTCAACTAAATAAAGAGCTATTAGAGAGGACGAGTCATGCAATTACCAGCATTAAGCATCCATCTACTGATTCCATTAACCTCTCTTTGATGAGGCTTGAGCATGTGCCTTTGTTGGATCGAGGCGTTGTAATGGTAGGTGAGGAAACAAACTCACCAGATCAGTCCCTGAAGCATTCATTTACAAATGGCATAGATAATAGAAAAGGGCCTGTCTATGAAGCTGTAGTTGAGCCTATTTATGAATCATGTGAAACAAACAAACTCTGTAAATCTAGTGAGAATCATTGTGAAAGAAGGGGCAAGGAATTAGTGAATGCAAAATGCACCAGTGAGAAAAGATCTGCTAATTACTCTAATACCATGGACACTGTATTGCAAAAGGTAGCTGGGGACATAAATAACAATCGTTTAAAAGATGTTAACATTGCAAGACTTGGTCCAGATGCAAATATACGTGACAATTCATTGGAGGAATTACATGGACAAATGATCACCGCTGAAACAAACAGAGAAAGAGAATGGAGTGATAGTGATATAACTCGGGGTTCATCTCCTGTGCTTGCAAGTTTAAGAGCCTCCAGAGATATGACCCAGGCAAAATCTACAGTTGACAAGAGTTCTCAGTTTCATACTCTGAAGGGAAGCCTTATGATAGCATTTTCAGGTAACTTCATCACTTTTGTGCAGAGAATGGATAGATACATAAGAAACAACTTCAAGCAACTTGCTACTAAACCTGAGTCAGGTGACCAAAAAAGAGTATGCATTGGAGGGTCAGAGCAGCTACTGCCAGTTTACTTAGACTCTGTCTTTTTCAGGGATGGAACTCTAATGCTGTTAGGATATGGAGATAGTGAACCGAGGTTTGTAGCTGCTTATTCTTTAGATTTTTAATTTTAGAACTTTTTAACAAGCTTAAATTGTGATGTGTACAATGTCTTTTGTTTGCTCTTTTCTCTGGTTATTCATGGACTAATTGTGTGTTTAGTAATTGTTTTTACTGATGTATACTTTTATGATGGGGCCCAATTCATGCACTACCCTCATTGGTTAAATGATTTTGCGCAAGGTTTCACAATTAATGCTTTAACATAGTAATTACTATGAGGTGTTTTCCAACAAGAGCTTAGCACGTGATACTTACTAAGTTGCCAGTTTGGAATTCAGATTCACCTGTATGGTGGTTTTATTCCAGTAGCTTGGTACTTTCGGGTATGATTGTACTTTGTATATAGTACAGGATGTTTACTAAGTTGCCAGTTTGGAGTTTGGGTTTATCGGTATAGCAATTTTTCCTGGTCCCCTTTGTTCAATATGGCTGGGTACACCTGTACCATATACATTGTATCATATTTTAAAAACTCGCAACTTAGAAAATCTCGGCCAAATTTTTTCCTGGTCCCCTTCGTTTGATATGGCTGGGTACAGCTGTACCATATATATTGTATCATATTTAAAAAACTCTTGACTTAGAAAATCTTGGCAGGCCAAAATTTGATTCACTCAGGGATTCGAAAAAAACTCACCAAAACTTGGCAAGTGATTTTAAAGTCCATTCCTGATTGGAAATGCCTGATGCCCTGCCGTGCGCAGACATTACGGCAGATATTTAATTACCCACTCATGGTTAGATGATGTGTTCTTGATGGGAAGTTGTGCTCTTGACTGACTGTGATTGGAAAATGTGTCCTCAAGATTGCTTTCTTTGGCATTTGTCATATGTGTGGTCAAGGATGTCTTCAACCGATGTGCTTGCTACATTCTTGTCTTCACACGGCACAACTCTTACAATGCACTTATGACTTTGGGCTAATCTTTTGCCTGACTTGCCAATTTTCTGCTAGAAGTCACCCTGAATTTTTGTGAGTGCCTTGAGAGCAGTTTTGTAATGCAAGAATCCATGAGTTAGGTGAGTTCTTTTGCAAGCTTTTTATCTATGTATTATATAATATTAGAAAGTATATGAAAATACCTACACTTTGCAAAAAAAAGAAACAATATATGCGAAATTGATGACTTGTTGTATTGTGTGTACAACGGATGGATAGTCGAGTCGTCACTATACATCCACTATCCTTTTATCCTATACATCCACTAACCTTTTAGATGAGAGGAAGGAGATAATCACTCAACCAGGTTGGGAGAGGACACAAATTAGAGAATAGAACAGTCTGGAATGAAGGGATCAACAATTATGTCTCGTGAAAATTTGCGAGTGAGGTGAGTTTTTAATCTATATCTATGTATTATATAATATTGAAAATATATATGAAAATACCACTAATTTTCAGTAGACAAAAAGTGGAGTTCCAAACATAGTTTATGATGATAAATATTGTTGAAATTCATCATCCAGACAAAAAATATACAATTAAACTTTATCCTCTGGATTAGTTTTGAAATATTAAGGGCTAAGTACAAGTTTTATAGTTATACTATATAAAATTTTATATGCCTTATATCTATCTATCTATTTGTCTGTCTATAGTTCATCTCTCTAGCAATCTCTTTGGACAACGCAGGGCATATTATCACATTTTGTCCAGGTTTTTTAGCATGGTGGTATTTTAATCTATTAATTCCACCTGTCATAGACTGCTCACATTCAATACAAGTGACTTGGCCCTTGATAGCTACCGGTATCCCATACTTCCATGCAGGATCTTTTTTACCACTCATTTGTGTTGAACTTGAAGTTGCCATTGCTGTTTTATCATGGAAAATAAATTAGTATATTTTTGTAAAATATCAACAAGACAAATGGTAAGCATTCAAGTAAATAATATCCAAAAACAAGCTAAAAGTGCTAGTAGATAAGGGATGAGGGGACTGGGAAATGCAAGAAATTCTGACAACAATACCCCTAATTTTTCAAGTTTTTTAAATTTTTAAATCAAGAAAACAAAAATAAAATAAAATAGTAATTACTTGTTGGACGATTTGATCTACTTTCAATCCAAAAAATTTGTCTTCTTCACTCATTTGCTGCTAGGCCGGTGTTTGGTTGGGTTGAATGGGCGAAAAAGAGCTAAAATTGAAAATAAATGAAGTTTTTTTTATTGAAATCGGTAGGGTTTTGCAAAAAATCAACAACAAGAAAAATGATAAGTAGTCATTTAAAATAAATAGAATCCAAAAGCAAGCTAAACGTGTTACGAAATAAGGGACGAGGGAAAATGGAAGTAATATTTACAACATTTCCCCTAATTTTTTCAATTTTTGTAATTTTTAAATCAAGAAAAGTTAAAACAAAAAAAGAAAATGATAACTACTTGTTTGATGATTTTATCTACTTTTCATCTAAAAAACTTGTCTTCTCCACTTGTTTTTTTGCTAGGTATGTATTTGGTAGGGTTGAGTGGGTGTAAAAGAGTATAAAATGGACAAAAATAAAGTTTTTTCCACTGAAACCTGGCTGAGTGCTATTGGCAGCAAACCGTGTGTCCAAGCCTGGGACTCCAAGAGTTATTGGCCAAGACTCGACTGAGAATTCAGCCAGACTCATCGAGACTTGGCTTGCGAGCCTAGTCAACATGCCTCGGCCATCAACAAACTCTAGTATGGTGAGTTTTGCTGAGTACTCGGCGAGTCTGCAAACTATGGTACATATGATGCCTTTCTTATATAGGAGAGATTGATAGGTAGGATTAGAGAAGATTGTGGCATGTGTCTTAATCCTATACAATGAGACAACTAACATGATAGATATTAAATGACCTAGGAATGAAGAATTAAGTGGGAAAATGAAAGAGAAGATCTAAGTGACAACTAAGAAGTCCTTCTATAGAAAGATTTGTAGGACCTAAGTAGACTAAACATGTGAATAGGACCCACTGATGAACTAGTTAGGTAAAATACCTTTTTTACACCAACATGGACCGCCTACAAATTTGTCATTATATCTGGATACACTTATGTTAGACATAGACTAAAATTAAGAACATGTTGTCTCTCATTGTATAAGACCTTGTTTGAAATATTTATTTGTTGAGATGAGTAATGTGAAAATTTATTAATTAATGATTTGCAAGAAAAAATAGCTCTTAAAATAATTTACCAGAATATTAACAAAAGGAAATTAGCAAATTTTGGTGGACCCAAACATGTTACATTGCATGGTAGAACATTAGATACCCAAATATCGTTCCCAAACCCATAAGCATGATAGAAAAAGTGTACATTGTATTTGAAGGAAAATATTAATGATTCAGAGAACTTGGATTTATTGGATGGATAAAATTATAATTCCTGTAAGTGATTACTACATGTTGATAAGATATCCAGTTTTAAGATACAATGAACATACACATCCCTTGTCAGTGTTTTCCTAACTGCTACCTGTAAACCACATACCTCCTTTGGAACTAGACAGTGGGCTATGCTTTTTATTGGGATGACTATCATTGTGTTCAGAACCTATTTATTATAGCTGAGTTTATTTTGGCACCATCTTGGCTGTGATTGCTGATATTATGCTCCAAGTCACATGGACCTTGACATTAATATAATATTCTTCTATCTCTTTCACTACATATTTTTGGGTTTATAAAGATTAGCTATTGCTTATGGACTCATCGGCATTGTTCTTAACCAGTACATACATATTAATTTTTTTAGTGATTATTTTTTCATTAATGTTTTAGGCTGTGAATCATCCAGTACAGGCTTTGAATTTCCATCTAAACACTGTTTTTCCTATTTCTAATTTCTCTGAGTTGTTTCTTAGTTTTTGATTGCTTGCTTTGTCAAAACTGCTTTGCAATTATTTGGTAATTAAATTAGAAATAATTAATATGAAGTAGTATTTTAGATGCCTAGCTAACATATCCAATTGAGATCAGTCCTTTCAAGTGTGGCTGTTTCTGAAGATGATTAGTACCATGTTGGACACACAAAAAGTGGTTTTGTATATAGTTATTAGAAGGCTTTGCAATGCATGATCACCTTGGTTACTTTATCCTCAAGATTGTGAGGTGGCTAACATTTTTTTAAAGGTTCAGTAAAAAACTCTGCACAGCATCTTTGCAAATATCTTCTTATGTTGGTACTACTTGATCAAGAGACTGGTTTTGTATCTGTCTCGAGTATCTCTAAGCGTGCCTTGGTGATTCATGAGACTATTGATCTATTATTTTAGCAAGTTGGGATATTTATGTCTATAGTTTATGTGCTTTATGTAGGGTAATGGAGAATATCAATGGACACCTTAAATTTCGAAAGAGATACGAACAAATGCATTTGAAATTAACTGGAAGGCCAAAGGAGTGGCGCACTGGTTATCCATTAAAGGATGGAGGGAAGTTGTTTATAAATGTATTTGTTGATTTCCTTCAACAAGAGTGGCATGTCAACATAAAGGCGAGGGATCTCTTTGCTCCGGTTAGTTGCTAGTTCCTTATTGTTGTATATACAGGTACCATCTAACACTGCTGTGTCATTCAATTTCATATTGATGGGAATGATGCAGTGTATGTAGCTGGCGATCTCAGTGAGATCAATGGTTTGTTCTACTTTTGAAGGATTAGTGTTCTGAAATTAATTGTACTGTGAATAATTTTGAGTTTACTAGGATGGACTTCATTTTTGCAGCTTTTTGAAAGGCTACTGGAGATTCCAATTGTTTGGGCAAATGGCAGAGCCACTGGAGAGGTGCTAATCTAAAACTTCTTTGACTTGAATTTAACAAATAGAGTTACTGTAGTTGAATTAATTTCTAATGAAATGGTTTCCAACTTTTCTTGTTGGCATAAACATATTTTGTTAAAGAAGAATGTTTACGTCAATCATGAAGGTCTGAATTACTATTCTTGTGAAAATAGATGCTTATTATTGTGCAGTCTGATGTCCCATGGATTAGCTTGGAGACAAATTTCTACCCTAATCAAAGCTTCTTGCAACCTCCCAAGCCTCATAAACTTTTCAGAAGCACTGACCTCTACATTCCATCTACAAATGTTAGAGCCTTTAGAAAAAATACCAAAGTTCAACAAAGACAAATAAAAAATGTTATAACTACTGGAGTGATCTTTCAGATGACAAATGTTGAGTTTGCATAAACGTTTGAAAGCTGGCGGAGGCTTAGGAGGACAAGATAATGGTAAGAACCCAATCTCAATCAGGTGATAATTAGATATTCATATCGTAGGGATTAGTGTAGCCACATTGTTGCAGGGATTAAGAGGAATATCAAAAGTGGAATCATCCAACATAAACTTATCCAATCTAGAGAACACCATTTTGCTCCCCTTTTGAACATTGGATCAAGAGAACCAAACACCTTTACTGCCCTGCTTGCAGCCTAGGAGGTGGTCAACCAGATTCGTTTTCCTCTTAAATTTAACGTAGAAAAACTTTTCATTGCACTTCTAGTCAAACTTACAGTCACCTTGCTCGTCTTCAGTAGATTTGACCATGTTAGTGTAATGCCTCTGACTAAGGCTGACCATCTTATTAAGACAGCTGATCCACTATAGCAGTGGACCATCGAGAAATGGGGCACATATATGCTTAACACGAGTGATTCCCTTCTTACAAAAAACAAATAATAATAAACGCAAGAGTCAGAGGGTGCCTAAAGGGTTATGACTTTTGGAAGGAAAAAGGTTTAAAAGGAAGATCAAACAAAAAGAGTAAGTATCATCTCAATCGGAAGAAAATAATATGTGATTTGCAAATAAATATTACAGCCAAAGAGGACGCAAACCCTCCAAGGAGAAACTAAGAGATTTAAGGACGAAAACCTTAATTTCTTCTATCAAGTTATTGGACAAAAATGAACGAGTCGCCTAGATATCAAGGACAACTATTTAAGGAAAAATAGCTGCAAATTGGAAGAAGAAAGAGAGCGGAAAATCAAGATAAGATAATTCTCAGAATTATGTCAAAGAGAAAAATCTGAATGTTATAATAAAATTCATGATTTTGATTAAGTTGTATTTATAAATGTAAATTCAATTATCATTTAGAATTATAAATTTTGTTTTAGGGAAAAATCAAGTCATTATCTAGAAAGGGACATTACATAAAGTTCCCACCACAAACCTGGGGAATATTTTTTAGGTTGATAGCTAACCAGTTCAACAAGTCAGGTCTTTCCATATAACCATTAGATGCATGAATGGAACTTAATCCAAAAGAGATGTCATCTTATTGAGCTCAAACCACTCTGATGCATGGTGATACATCATAACTAACTACAATAGATGCAAGAAGAGGGTTCAAAAGGACAGACAGCCCTCCTTCCCTTTCACATGCTTTGGAAAATACAATAGAATTAGGCCAATGGCTTTACATGCACAATTGACTATTGAGAGCATAACCAATGAACTTATTTTCTTGTAGGTAACAAAAATCAAGACTAGGTCTGTACTTGCGCACGGTTTTAAGTTTAAACTTTTCATCAAAATAGAGAGAGAGAAAGGAATATTGATTAGAGTGAGGGATACTGTCCCCCTTACTGGTTCTTTCAAATATAAGGGGAGAGCGTTACTTTCACCCCATTATTAGAAAATCCAGCTTTAGCATTTTCCATAGTAATCAACTCCCCATTATTATTATGGTCACTTCTAGATATTATAAATATCTTGTATACTAGATTCTTTCTATTATTTGTATGTTTCTTTTTAGAAACATCTCTCTCTTGTAATCTCTATAAGAACGTTTCTTTCTTAGTAAATAGATCATCCAATATTTACCAATTGTCTATCTAATATGGTAATAGAGCGGGATTTTAAATTTTTTCTTTTTAAAATTTTTCAAAACTAATTCTTTTAGGAAATTTGTGGGTCTGTTCTAAGGTAGTGGGCTTCCTTACCCATATTCTTTTATTTTTTTCCTGCAACCCGACTAGGGTTTTCCAGGCTCTATCGTGGCTTCTACATCTGTGACCATTATTTAGTCATTTTCTACTTCATGCGGCTCCTATTTTGGCTTAAAACGACGCCACGTTTTTCCTACCCGCGTCTTCTGTTCAACGTTTTCTTTCTGGGCGCCGTTTTTTTATATTTATTTTTATTTTTTTCTGCAGCCGTTACCATTCTTTGGCTCGAACGACTCTTCCTGATGCCATTTTTCTGTTAGATGATGGGTCAGCTTGTACAACGCAATTTTGTTCACGGCTAGGGTTTTTTGAGCTTTGTATAAACCAAAAAAAACACCTGCGTTTTTTCATTACCAGTGATGGGATTCTTTGAATGGGAGGCATTTTTTCATCTGTGGCTCATTCTCTGGCCTCCATCAAAGCCACACACCAGCTCAGATCACTGCAACCTAGGGTTTTTTTGAAACCTTTCTTCTGCGTCTGTTGTTTTCAGAAAGATTTCTTTCTGAGTTTTCTTTTTAAAATTCTGCAGACATCTACATCCATCGACTAAGGTTCTTTCAACAACCTCAGGTTTTTTTTAGTTGGAATCTAATTTTTATTGTAGATTCTTGGTGGGTTTTTCGAGACCTCAATTGGGTTGTCTTCGAATTTTTTTGGGTGTCTTGTTTTTCTGTGCCTTGAATTTTGTGCCAGCTGGAATTTTATTTTGTTTACAAATTCTTGGTGGGTTTTTTGAGACCTCAACTGGGTTGCCTTCAAATTTTTTTGGGTGTCTCGTTTTCTGTGCCCCAAATTTTTTGCCAGTGGATTCACATTGTAATAATCTGTGCCTGTACTTGCCTTTGTAATCAACACATTCAAATTTGTGCGTTGAGCCATCTAGGCTTCTCATTTTTTGTGCCTCGAAAAGTGTGCAATGACATCTTTGACCAATGTTATGTTGGAAGACAATAAAAAATTTAATGACAGAAACTACAATACTTGGAAGCAGCGTATGATGACAATCTTTGAATACATATGTCTTGACAACGTTGTTTTGGGTAAGACTACTCGTCCTGTAGATGAAGGCAAAGAGCAGGATAAATTTGATGAGCAAAATCGAGAAGCTATTATGCTCATCAAACTTTTGGTCACTGATGATCAACTCATGTTGGTTCCTTCCAGTAAAACAGTTGCAAAAATTTGGAGTCATCTCAAAGGTTTACATGAAACTTTGGACAAGAGTCGTGCATTCATTTTGAAGAACATGTTCTTCTAGATCATGATGGATGATCAGGTATCCCAGCAGGATCGTCTGAATAAAATCAAGGAAATTCGAGATCAGCTGGAACCCATTGGATGCAAAATGGAAGAAGAAGACACAGTGTTGATCATCTTGAAGAGTCTTCCATCTTCCTATGAGCACTTTGTTGAAACTTTCAACATTGCTTCCACTCATTCTGATGTTTCATTTTCAGATTTCTGTATTAATACTTCTACAACAAGATCGCTCGAAACAACAATTCGGCAGTATTACTACCTCATCTTCACACGCCCAAGGCCTTCTTAGCTAAATCCACAAGCAACTATCAGTTTTCTCAGTCTTCTCAACATAATCCCTCTGCTCAGTCTGCAAAAGGCCCGAATAAGAAAAATAGTCAGTGCAATTGCTGCCATAAGTTTGCTCATATGAAGTTGGAGTGCCGTGAACGCTTAGCTACTCAAGCCAAGCAATTTGGTTCACAGCCTCAAGCGCATGCTGCTGAGCACACTGAGTAGGGTGAGTCTACCTTTTATGCCTTCATGGCTAAAAGACCTGCAGATCATGTTAAATCCTCTGCTTGGTATATTGATTCACGTGCCTCTCGCCACTTCACTCATCGTCGGGATTGGTTCACAGATTTTTAGCCATTCTTAGATTTTGTTATTTTTTGAGGGGAAGAGTACACCGTTGCTGGAAAAGGCAATATACAGATTCAGTCTAGAGGAAGGAAACTCATTTTCCTTGATGTGTACTATGTTCCAAGAATGGAACTCAACCTTCTCTTAGTCAATCAAATTTTGAGACATTCCCCTCGGCTAGAACCTTCAGTTTTCATCAGTGCAGTATCATTGATTGGGAAACTAAGTCTACTGTTGCTGTGGGACTTGAGGATCATGGTCTTTTTAGATTTCTTGACTCTGGTGATTCTCAAGAGCTTGCTATGGCAGCCCATCGCTCCTCAGTTAGTACACTCTGGCATCAACGGTACGGGCACTTGAATGTGCACTATCTTTCTTAGCTTGTTCGGGAAGATCTTGTCATTGGATTGCCAGAGATTCAAACCTAAAACCTTGGAGTTTGTGGAGCATGTCAGGTTGGTAAGCAACATCGCACTCCTTTTTCAGATGGCGACTCCTGGAGAGCTTCTAAGGTATTATAATTGGTCCACGTTGATGTCTGTGGACCTATGGCTACTCCCTTTGTTACTGGGTCTAGGTATTTTTAATTTCTTGTTGATGATTTCAGTTGTAAAATGTGTGTATTTCCTTCGTAAAAAATCAGAGGTGTTTGTTTCATTTTAAAAGTTTAAATCATTTGTAGAAAAGGAGTCTCGTCAACATATTGTTACTCTTAGACCTGACAATGGGGGAGAATTTTGTTCCTTTGCCTTCTCCCATTTCTGTGAACAACATGGCATAAAGAGCCAATTAACAACACCCTACACCCCTTAGCAAAACGATGTCGTTGAGCATAGAAACCGCACGATCACCGAAATGGCTTGGTCTATGCTTGAACACAAGAGTGTTCCAAAGAAATTTTGGGCTGAAGTTGTCCACACTGTTGTCTATCTTCTCAACCGCTCTCTTGTAGTGGCTGTCAAGAAGCAAACTCCGGAAGAGGCCTGGTCAGGCCGTAAGCCCAGAATCAGTCATCTCAAAGTTTTTGGCTCTGGCCTTTGTCTGGATCCTTGATGATAAACGCACCAAGTTAGATGCCAAGAGCTAGAAACTCATGCTAACTGGCTACAGTGATAATCACAAAGCTTACCGACTGGTTGACATTGAGACTAATCGTCTCATCTTCAGTTGTGATGTGATCTTTGATGAAGAACGAGGACCATTTCAGCTCTCTGCTCTTGTTATGGTTTCAGAGGATCAGTCTCTCAAGACTCGAGACTCGAGACTCGGATATTTGTCTTCCATTAGGTCCACTTGATGAGAGGGATTTAGCTGAGAAAGCTCTAGTTGTTCTTGTTCCTGTTCCTGCCACTCCACCAGTTCCTTTAGGCTCACCCAGACATATAACCACACCACCTGATTTTCCTCAGGATTCATCCGATCTTCTGTTTGATGATGATGATGATCCCATTGCACCTCCTGCTTCTGATGTTTGCACTTCTACTCTTTGGCCTAAATGGTAGGCTAAGATGATTGGCGATCTTCATGATGATGAGCTCATCAAGGGTAGAAGTGCTTGGAAGAAGAGAAAACCTTCTGACTATGTAAATTTTTCTCTCATTGCCAACATTCACAGTGTGTATGAACCTCAAACATACACAAAGGTGAAAGGGATACCTGAGTGGGAAGAAGCTAAGAAAATTGAGCATCATAGTTTGTTGAAAAATAATACTTGGGTTCTGTCAGATCTTCCTTCAGGAAAGAAACCCATTGGATGCAAATGGGTTTACAAAGTTAAATACAAGGCTAATGGTACTTTAGTTAAGTACAAGGTTTTTCTTGTTGCCAAAGGCTTCTCTCAGTGTGAAGGGATTGATTATGAGGAGACCTTTGCCCTGACAGCTAAGATGAGCACCATCAGATTAGTCCTCGCCATGGCAGCTCAGTGTGATTGGAAGATCCATCAAATGGATGTCAAAAGTGCCTTTCTGAATGGTGATTTACAAGAAGTCTACATGACACAACCTCCTGGCTTCAAGGTTGCCGATAAAGAACACCAGGTACTCAAATTGGTGAAAACACTCTATGGCCTCAAACAAGCTCCTCGGGCATGGTACATGAAAATCGATAAGTACGTAACAAATCCGGGTTTCCAAAGGAGTCCTTTTGACTCAAATCTGTATGTCAAGACTACTGGCAGTGATATCGTCATTCTGGTTATATATGTTGATGATTTGATTATCACTGACAGTTTTGAATCATTGATTCAGGGAATCAAACATAATCTATGTCAGTCTTTTGACATGACCAACCTTGGACTTCTACACTACTGCCAAGGTTGTCGAGGTTTGGCAGTAGTCATATGTGATGTCCCCAAATTAGCAGGTTCTGGGAGCCTGAATATGGTCAACTCATCAGCGCGACCCTTGTGAGTTGACAAGATGTTTTGAGGGTTTCAGTGGTCAGGTTTGCCATTTGTCGCAAATCTGGACTTACTATTTATAGTAAGTCAGTTTGGGCCAGTTGCTATTTCTGGCAGTGCAATTGAGGGCCATGTTGATCAGTCGTCACAACAAAAGATGCAGGAATCATCATCAGAATCATATTTGATAATTAATTGTGTTAATTAATAACGATATGTTATTAATTAATAATAAGGCTATATTATTATAATAATAATACTCATTATTTATAATGATTTAGAAGTTGATATTATGAAGAGTGGTTAACTGATGATAGTTTTTGGAAACTATGGCAATCAAGGAATTATAAATACAAGCTCATTTGTGAAGCTGATCACCGAATGTTTTTATATCAAATATTGTCTGGAGAATTGTCTCTGATTATCTGAGCCCTTGCTGAAATATAAGGGTCAAATTAGTTTCTCGAAGACTGATTCTTGAGCTAATCATCAATTGATTGCTGTTGTATAATCAATTTTCCTCCATCGTGCTGTTGTATGTGATCTGGAGAGAGTTCTGAATTCTATATTGAATTCGGGTTGAATTGGGGTCTTCATAAGAGGCCAAGATTATTGCTGCTGCAACAAGGGTGTTACGTTGGGCATGTTTTGCTAGCTTCTACGGCTGGAAGTTTTATATTCAACGCTGCGGGTGAAGACTGGGCTAGGACTATTGACTTCAACCTGCAAACACACTGCCGCGTGACCCTGTTGTGCTCGTGGGCATCCATTACTAGCCGCAGGAAGATCTAGCGACGTTAGCCACTGTTGTTACGGCCGCGCTAGAGTGTAGTGGCATTAGCCACTACTGAAACTACTGCTGTGCGAAGGTTAGTGGCATTAGCCAATGCGGATACTGCTGCCGCGTGGACAATAAGTGGCGTGGGCCACTACTGATATTGCCGCCGCATGGAGGAAAGGATTGAATAAAACCCATGCCGCAGATGTCTATAAGGTGCTGATTCAATCTCACGCCATTATTGTTATCAATGAAACATTAATTGGTATGTTCAGTTTGCTCATATAATTTTATAGTTTGGTTTTGGCATTTAAATAAGCATTTCCAGAATTCTGAGAATAGCTAAAATTGTTATTAAATGTAACTTTCATTTTGGAGAAGTGTTTGCTTATAATAAAACAAAAGCAATTACATACATGCTGTATGAATTGTCTTGCAATTTAGTTGGAAAGATATTATAAATTAAGGTTAGTAGACAAATTGCATAAAGAGCCAACCAGGCTCATTACATTGGTATCAGAGCGGTTTCTTGCCAGCCTGCTGGGAAATCGGGTTCATTTCGATTATTATTATTCAGGGATTCAGTTATGGCGGATGATAGGAGAGTCATCCTTGGTAGGCATTATTACAGGAGAGGCCAATCACACCCACCAAACGAAGATGATCCAGATATTCAGTTTGGCACAGTACTATGCAGAGATAATAATGCAGGTGGCTCAGCAGGTCAGGCCAGACCCACATCCACAAATGAAACAAATGCAGACAAAGAGGCTAGGGAGACATTCAGGAACTTAGCCGCAGGACAACATCATGTAGCCGATGTATTACATGAGCTTTCTGATACATTGAGGCGGATCGTTCTCCCTAGAGGTCAGAGTGGGGAGAGATCATGTGATGCTTTTGTCGCATCACATAGATCTCGGGTTGATGACAGGCACAAAGATTATGAGCCTAGAACTCCGAGACATGATAGAGCAGATAGGGAAGGTGACAGGGGAGATCAGTACAGACCCCAAGGGCCCAGATTTATGAGACCAGAGGCTGATACAACCAGTATTGATGCCGAGAGTATCCCTTTTGCTAAAAACATAGTTACACACTATGCTGAATGGGATGCCCTTCCTCCAGCTTTGAAACAAAATCTGAACTTTGACAGATATCTGACCCAGAATCGGGAGCATGCTAGGGGAAGGCCAACATAGGATCAACAGAGGATGGGACATAATGATTTGAGACAGGTGGCTAGCAAAATGATGCTAGCACATTTTGATGGCAGCGGTAGGGTTACTGCCGTATTGTGTCCAATGACTGAGGACGCCTTTAGGTTTGTGGTCTTGCACTTAGACAAAACTGCACGACTGGTGGTACCATGGACTGTGATCATTACATCACGACTAGATTACAGTCTATGAGGAGTTTGTAGACAGGCTGATTGAGTGCTTCGACAAAAAAGACCCCGAGGTCTATTTCAGAGAGTTGGCTCAGTTACGTCAGGCAACCAGCTTAGAGGGATACATCAGTGAGTTTCAGCGCATATCAGTGACGGTATATGATATCTCAGAGCGGAGAAGGGTGATGCTATTCCTGGAAGGATTAGTTGAACCATTGCGCGGATGGGTTAAATTCCTAGATCCCCCATCTCTACACGAGGCCATGAAGAAGGCTAGAGACTTGGAGTCTTCTGCACCAAAGACACAGTTTGCTGCAAGAGCTCCAGGACCACCTTATGATAGGACAGCCCCAAGAAGGGAAGAAAAATCAGAATCTAAACATCCTATGGCAGCACTCTTAGATCAGGAAACACTTAATGATTTAAGGAGGAAGAAACTTTGCTTTTACTGCCGGGGACCATATGATGTTACTCATAATTGTCCTATGAAACCCCAGGGTAAGCACAAGATGATGGAATGGTTCTACGATGATGAGGACGTTCCTGAGTATACAGGTGAGATGGATGATCAGGATCAAGGCATTCAGGGCACGGATGGTTACACAGAAGAAGAGGTGGAGGCATCCAACCTCAAAGTAGCATACCTCTCCAACATGAAAAAAGAGGGTGACTTTAGACTACATGGTCTTCTAGCTGGGGAGAGGGTGACTGCACTATTTGACACCGGGGCCACACATAATTCATTGACTCCCGTTTGGTGACTCACAGAGGAATCTAGACAGAGGATTTTGAGGGATTGAGAGTACAAGTAGCAGATGGTTACATTCTTAAATGTAACAAGATGGTTGCTGATTTACCAGTTAAGCTGGGTACTTATGCCTTTAAGGAAGATTTTTATGTGGTGGATATGGGTGGTACGGACTTGGTTTTAGGGATGGCATGGCTACATACCATTAAGGACATCTATATCAGTACAGAGAGGATGGAGATAAGGTTT
>MU223652.1:338317-352845 GCA_018584345.1 Thuja plicata
ACCCCTTATGGCTTTGGAAATGAAATGTTTGTTTGTTTTTATGTCTTTGCATAGATTTGAAACACATAACAAGAACTAGAAGGAAATTACAATAATATGCAACATGGAGATTGAATTACTGCTGTTACGATAATATTCTCAAAATTAATAAAATCAGATATATAATAGATTTTTCAACTCACTAAATACTCCAGCATTTTTGACATAATGTTCCAACAATGACTTCCCATCTTGCTGCTACAGTAACATGAATAGTGTCGTGCTACAATAGCGTGAATAGTGCCGCGCTACAGTGGCGTGGATAGTGCCGCGCTACAGTAACGTGAACAGTGCTGCGCTACAGTGCTGCTACAGTATTAATTTGTCTTTTATTAGTCCAATATCTTCACAAAATCATCCCTTTAGAATGGTATAAGCATTGGACAAGAAGCGAAGAAGGTATGAGCAAAACACCAAATCTGCCTGTAGCTGGAGATGCACCAAATCTGCCTGTAAATGAAGTTGATAGCATTGGATTCCAAAGGCCAAACCCCAAGGGAATGACGTCTAGAATGTCACAAGAGAGGATAGACGTCCTCTAATGCCAAGAACGGATCTGTAACTCACACATCAATTTCTTCTCATATTCAACCTSCTGAATGAAGCCACAAACGCTCCCTTTTATTCTTTTTCCAAGGGTCGACTCAACTCACATGAGCAATGTGGGATAAAAGATGTGCAATATAAAACATATTAAAATATTCACTTATGTCTCCCTTAGGTACCCATCCCCATAAAATAAATATTAAAGTAACACTTTAATATTTTACTCTTAAATTAAATGTTACTTTAATAACACTTCAGGCATTAAAATATATTAGCAAACAGACTCCAAATAGCGCGAGTAATAGCTCGTCGGAAAGCTCTCGCCGAGGAGTATCAAATCCAATCACCAAAACTGGCCTCCGATGTGTCCTGTTGACTTACTAAAAATAGTAAGCATGCCTAAAACTAAGTAAATCAACTCCGTTTTGGCCCAAACTGGAAATGACTAGGCCAAAACACTCTAGGATCCCTTTAAACCCTTCGTTAGCCCTCGAGACCATGTAGAACTAGGCTAACACACACACACTGGGTCAACTGCTAAAGTGGGGACATTACACAATTCTTTTCAAAGATAGATTTGAGGTCCGATTATCATCATATCCGAGTCAGGGAACAGGACATCGAGAAGACAGCTTTCAGATTTCACTGTGGGCACTTTAAGTTCCTTGTCATGCCTTTCGGTTTGACAAATGCCCCAGCTACTTTCTAGTCCACGATGAACAGGGTGTTCCACAGCCAACTGAGGAGATTTGTGTTGGTTTTTTTCGATGACATCCTGGTCTATAGCAAGACTTGGGATGACCATGTTGCACACCTTGGTACAGTATTGAGTATTTTGGAGAGGGATTCCTTATATGCCAAGGAATCCAAGTGTGCCGTGGGGATGACAGAGCTACTCTATTTGGGTCATATTATTAGTGCAGATGGTGTGTGTATGGATCCTGATAAGGTCTGCGCCATTTTAGACTGGCCCACGCCCGAGACCCTAACACAATTGAGAGGTTGATCGGATTATGTGCCTTCTACCGTAGATTTGTGGCGGGGTTTTCTAGACATGCTGCCCCCCTTACAGACTTGACACGTAAGGGTGCCTTTCAGTGGACCGCTCAGGCGCAGGAGTGCTTTGAGAGGTTCAAGACTATTATGACCACTTGTCCAGTCTTGGCATTACCAGATTTTTCGAGGCCTTTTGATTTACATTGTGATGCTTCAGGAGAGGGTATAGGAGCAGTATTATCCCAGGATTGCCATCCCATTGTTTTTGAGAGTCGGAAGCTGCGTGGTCCTGAGAGAGCATTCAGTGTGTATGATAAGTAGATGTTGGCCATTATGCATGCCTTGGCCAAATTCAGACAGTATTTAGTGGGGAGCAAATTTTGCATCAAAACCGATCATAATAGTCTGAAAAGTTTCCTAGGGCAACGAGATCTCAATGAGAGGCAGCAGAAATGGGTCAATAAATTGCAGTCATATGACTTTGATATTACCTATATCAAAGGAACCTAGAATGTGGTTGCCGATTCTCTTTCATGGAGACCCCACCTTTGTTTGCTCACCGAGGTGTCTGAGGATTGGAGACATTTGATCCTAGCTGAGTATGCCAGGGATACATGGGTGACAAATTTTATTGATGGCACTATTCAGGACGACAAATTTTCCCTTGTGGATGAGTTGATCATTTACAAGGGGAGGATTTTTCTTGTGGTTGGATCAGGGGTCCGGGAGGTCATATTCCGGGCTTTCCATGACACACCTATGGCGGGTTCTTTAAAACCTACATGCAGATTCGAGAGAGGTTTACCTGGAAGAGACTGAAAGGAGATGTACGACGATATGTTTACGAGTGCTCTGTTTGTCAACAGAATAAACAAGAGCACACTTACCTCGCCGGGTTGCTACAGCCACTTCCCATTCCTGAGCAGAAATGGGAGAGTTTCTATGGACTTCATTGTGGGGTTACCTAAAGCCCAAGGGCGGGATTGCATTTTTGTGGTAGTGGACAGGCTCACTAAGTATGCACATTTCTTCCCTATCACCACTACTTACTCTGCAGTGCAGCTGGTAGATTTATTTTTCCGGGAAGTGTTTAGGATGCATGGCCTACCCCGAAACATTGTGAGTGACTGAGATAGTCGCTTTATGAGCCACTTTTGGCAGGAGGTTTTCAGGTTATGTGGAACAGAGTTGACACCGAGTACCAGTTATCATCCACAAACTGACGGCCAGACCGAGATTGTCAACAAGTGGGTAGAAGGCTATCTTAGGAATTATGTTTCATCACAGCAGAGGGCTTGGGTAAAGTGGATACATATGTGCGAGTATTGTTATAACTCCACTTTTCATGTGACAATACAAATGTCGCCTTTCCGAGCCTTGTTTGGCTATGATCCCCCGACTTTTGTGGATTTACTGTGCAGTGACATCAGGGTGCCCAGTGCAAGTGAGTTATTGCAGGACAGTCAGGATAATATGAGGGCATTGAAAGAAAATATTCAGAGAGCACAAAATCAACAGAAACAGTATGCGGATCAAAAGAGGACAACCCGCTCTTTTGAGATTGGGGACATGGTTTATCTGATGCTGCAACCCTATAGGCAGTCTTCTATCCGGAAGAGTGGAGCAGAAAAGCTCAAGCCACGGTATTATGGACCGTTTCGCGTGGTGCGACGTGTTGGAGAGGTGGCTTATGAGCTGGATTTACCTGCGGACAACAGAGTACACAATGTGTTCCACATTTCGCGCCTCAAGGAAGATTTAGGCCAAACTGTGATTCCTTCTGTTGTATTACCGCCCTTGGATGATGAGGGGAAAGTGGAGTTGATACCGAAGGTCATTATGGATGTGCGCGAGAGACAGTTGCGCCGGAGGACTATCCATGAGTATTTGGTTAAGTGGCAGGGGTTACGTGACGAGGATGCTACTTGGGAACCCAAGGATATTATGCAGCACCCTAGATTGTGATTGCTTGAGGACAAGCAATTTCAGGGAGGGAGGACTGTGATGTCCCCAAATTAGCAGGTTCTGGGAGCTTGAATATGGTCAACTCATCAGCGCGACCCTCGTGAGTTGACATGATGTTTTGAGGGTCTCAGTGGTTAGATTTGCCATTTGTCGCAAATCTAGACTTACTATTTATAGTAAGTCAGTTTGGGCCAGTTACTATTTCTGGCAGTGCAGTTGAGGGCCATGTTGATTAGTCGTCACAGTAGGAGATGTAGGAATCATCATCAGAATCATATTTGATAATTAATTGTGTTAATTAATAACGATTTGTTATTAATTAATAATAAGGCTATATTATAATAATAATAATACTTTATTATTATAATGATTTAGAAGTTGATATTATGAAGAGTGGTTAACTGATGATAGTTTTTGGAAACTACGGCAACCAAGGAATTATAAATACGAGCTCATTTGTGAAGCGATCATCGAATGTTTTTATATCAAATATTGTCTGGAGAATTGTCTCTGATTATCTGAGCCCTTGCTGAAATATAAGGGTCAAATTAGTTTCTTGAAGACTGATTCTTCTTGAGCTAATCATCAATTGATTGCTGTTGTATAATCAATTTTCCTCCATCGTGCTGTTGTATGCCATCTGGAGAGAGTTCTGAATTCTATACTAAATTCGGGTTGAATTGGGGTCTGCATAAGAGGCCAAGATCATTGCTGCTGCAACAAGGGTGTTATATTGGGCATGTTTTGCCAGCTACTACGGCTGGAGGTTTTATATTCAACGCTGCGGGTGAAGGCTGGGCTGGGACTATTGACTTCAACTCGCAAACACACAGCCGCGTGACGCTATTGTGCTCGCGGACATCCATTACTAGTTGCGGGAAAATCTAGTGGCGTCAGCCACTGTTGTTACGACCGCACTGGAGTGTAGTGGCGTTAGCCACTACTGAAACTACTGCCGCGTGAAGGTTAGTGGCATTAGCCAATGCAGATACTGTTGCCGTGTGGACAATAAGTGGCGTGGGCCACTACTGATATTGCTGCCGCGTGGAGGAAAGGATTGAATAAAACCCATGCTGCAGACGTCTATAAGGTGTTGATTCAATCTCACGCCATTATTGTTATCAATGAAACATTAATTGGTATGTTCAATTTGCTCATATAATTTTATAGTTTGGTTTCGGCATTTGAATAAACATTTCCAGAATTCTGAGAATAGCTAAAATTGTTGTTAAATGTAACTTTCATTTTGGAGAAGTGTTTGCTTATAAGAAAACAAAAGCAATTACATACATTTTGGTTGAATTCTCTTGCAATTTAGTTGGAAAGATATTATAAATTAAGGTTAGTAGACAAATTGCATAAAGAGCTAGCCAAGGTCATTACATCATATGGCGTCTTTATCTCCCAGTCTAAGTATGCACGAAATTTGTTGGACAAATTCGGAATGCAGGATTGCAAACCTGCATCTACACCTATGGAGTTTGGTCTAAAATTGTCAGTCAAATATGGTTCTCCTATTGATAATGAATCCGCATTCAGACAACTAGTGGGCAGTTTAATCTATCTCATCGTCACTAGACCTGATCTCAGCTTTGCAGTAAGTTACATATCTCGTTTGATGACAACTCCTACTTCAGATCATTGGGTTGCAGCGAAGCGCATCCTTTATGGACGAACCAAAGATCCCCGACTCATCGGTTCACAGACTTGGATTGGGTTGGCTCTATTGATGACAAAAGTCTACTTCTGGGTATGTCTTTAGTTTGGGCACAAGTGCTATCGCTTGGAAGCAGCAAACTGTATCTCTTTCCTCAACAAAAGGTGAGTATCAGGGAACAGTCAAAGCAAGTTGTGAGGCAATTTGGCTTCGTAGGATGCTTTCCAACATTCATATGTCTCAGGCAGGTCATTCACCCCTGTTTTGTGACAATCAAGGGATCCTTAAACTTGCCAAAAATCTAATCTTCCATGAGCGCACTAAGCATATTGATATTCATTGTCATTTTATCCGTCAAATGGTTGAAGATGGATCCGTGGATTTGCAGTTTGTTCCTACAGCAGATCAGACTGTTGATATTCTCACCAAGTTCCTACTTCCAGAAAAGTTTGTCAAATTCAGGGGGCAGCTTGGTGTCGTTGATAAGTTGACCATTAAGGGAGGGGATTAAAATAATATCTTCTAAGTTAGATTATTTCAATATTTAATGGTCACTTCTAGATATTGTAAATATCTTGTATAATAGATTCTTTCTATTATTTGTATGTGTCGTTTTAGAAACATCTCTCTTGTAATCTCTATAAGAACGTTTCTTTCTTTGATCATCCAATATTTTACCAATTGTCTATCTAATACATTACCACCACCAGAACTCACAAAATCTAAATTTGGCCCAAAACTTGAGAAAGGATTTTAATTTTTCTGCTTTTTTGAAACACCTTTTATCACCTCAGAATCATATGCTAGAGATTTACCTCCGGAGACTTTTTTGCTGTTATGAATGCACAGGCTTGGCTTTGGAAGATTTAGCCATATTTTCCCGAGAAACAAGTATTACCGTCCATGAACTCATCAATTGGAGAAAGAGGGCATAAATTAAAGGGACCACCAAAACTTTTTTGCTGTTAAGAACTGGCTTGAATTACAATATAATCTTCTTGTCTCTTCTCAACAATATTTGGAGGCAACACAAGGTTTCTCGTCATCCTTTGAATCAACATTTATTTCCATGGTATTATTGCCAGGAAAATAAACCTCATTAACATCCATTTTATGTTTGGAGTTTTTATTCGAAAGAGGACATTCCATTTTCATATGACCATCTTTTTAACCAACAAAACAGACATTTAAACTACCCAGGCTAGTAATTGTACATGTAGGGATTCAGCTCGCATGCATACACAAGATTCAAGGGATGGGAGAGCACTGGCAAAAACCACAACCAATATTAATGTTTTTAGATTTTCTATTGTAACTTATATGCTGGACATTTGCCATAGATGATCAGTTCTCATTCATAACTCTTTTCATGTTGTTTTCTATGTTCAAGATAATATTTGTATTTTTCTTTGCATCACCTTGAAGCTTGCATCTAACACCATTTTGCTATGTATCTGATGTGTAAGAGTGATGCATAAGAGAACACCAAATGATCTCATGAATCCATAGGCTAAACATTTAATATAAATCTTGTATTTCATTTCATTATATTATAGTATTCTTGTTATTTGTCAACTTTGCCACATTATTATTCATTATTCAGATTATAGACTTTCCATAAGAAATGAGACAATAAGAAGATTTTGCCATTCTAATTTTATTGCTGTGTTAATTTCTATGCAGGTTCATATCTGCATGTCAATGCGTGATCATTTTCCCAACCTGCATGGGCAACTTGATGTGAGAGGATTAGAATTTCAAGTGTTGGATACACCATCTCCTTTTTCTGTGCGTATTATGTTTTAAATAATTGCTCTTTTACATTGTATTGAATACTTTGTCTTGGAATGTAGAATGGTATAAGCTGATTAGTGATTCTAGAACTTCATCTTTGCAGTTGTTGGGGAACATATTGATAAAACATATGCTTCTGGTTTTTTATAGTTTGAAAAACGTTTTTTATAAATTGTGGTTAATATGCCCTTTTGTTCATCATTGGCTCAATAAAAAATTATCCAGGAAGGCCTTAGTTCCCAATTACATTGCAAAATCTTATTTGGTGTCTTGGGCATTTTCAGACTGTCATGCTTTATCAATTGCTTGATTACTTCATTATTCTGATGAATTAATTGTTGTGAAATTGTTATTTTGTGTGAGGAATATATAAACATTTTAGATATTTGATTTTTTTTCTTTTAGCTATTGACACCATTCTTTGGCATATTAGGCTTTATCTGGAAGTCTATGCTTTCAAGGTCAGAGGATATTTTTGCACAATGCAAGCTGTATCTTTGGCAAAGTGCCATTGGAAGTTTCAGGAGATTTTGGAATAAATCCTGAAGATGGAGAGTATCACCTTCTGTGTCAGGTCTTCATCTCTTTTTTATTGGAATAATCATTTTTTTCTCATGATTTATTGTATGATAATAATATTGTAGACGTGAATTTTAAACAGGAGTAGGTTTGTAAATTGTTCACTCAGTATTGTTAATAGAGCTGTTATGCCGCCATTACCTGGCAATGCTAGGATGGATGTGAATTATTCAACTAATGTGCTCAAATTTAGATACGTTGTAGAAGAAATCAATTAAAGTGCCGTGTATATGCTTTTTGATGTATATGTTATTATTAGTAGAGAATTGGAATGAGCTGCCTGGTTTGCTTGAGCTGCTTGGTTGTGTGTTGAGCTACTTGGTTACTTGCTTAAGCTCCTTAGTTGCGTGCTTGAGTTGGCTTGTTGTCTGGTTGAGCTAGTTGGTTGTTAGCTTAAGCTGGCTGCTTGTATGCTTTAGCTGCTTGTCACCTGCTTGCTTGTGCCAAGTCAGATCATGTGCCATGTCATCGCTTGAATATTCAAAAGACTCGATTCTCTTATTTATGGGGTGCGATAGTGGCTTTAGATTTTATTAGTTAGCGTTTCTAGTTGAAGCATTTTATTTATTCTTTCTTCCTAAGTTTGGTGCGATGATTTTTGATTCTTTGTAATGTTTTGTGAGGGGCGGCTCCAAATTTATCGATGCAATCCATTTCCGATAGTACTTTATCAAGTGACCAAATTTGTGGCAGTAGTTACACTGAACTTTCTTCTTCTTCGACCTATCTTGAGACTAACTGGAGCCTTTCTGCTTAGCCGATTGAGATTTGCCTTCATCCTCGTGAAAGAATTTGGCTGCCAAATTGTTGTTTCCAATGGTCATGTTGTAGAAGTGTGGTGCACAAGTCTGAAATTGGTTGCGAAGGCTTGTTTTGAGGAGGACGAAGTGGCACTGCTACTAAACTATTGTTTCCAACGGTCCTATTGTAGAAGTTTGGTGCACAAGTCTAAAAACTTTAAGTCAACATTCGTTGCAGTAATGTTGAGCGTTTCAATGAAGTGCTCATAGGATTTAGGTAGACTCTTTAGAGTTATCACTACCATATCCTCTTCACCCATTTTTCAACCAATGGCCTCTAGCTGATCTCGAATGTCCTTAATCTTCATCAAATGCTCTTGTAAGGACATATGCTCATCCATCATGATGGAAAATAGCTGGTTCTTCAGGTTGAACGCACAAATCTTATTTGATGTCTCATGGAGATCCTTCAAAATAGTCCAGATCTCTACAACTGTCTTGTCGGATGGCATTTGTGGCAATTGATCATCAGTAACTGAAAGTTTGATAAGCATGACCGCTACTCAATTGCGCATGTCAAACTTATCCTGATCTTGTCTAGGTCTGGTAGGAGGAGTCTCTTTACCCAAAACGAGCTTACAAAACAATGATATTAGAAGATAGACATCATTTGTTGCTTCTATGTGTTGTAATTTTTGTTGTTTAATCATTGACTGCCTTCCAACATTATGTTGGTCAAAGACGCCATTGTGCACGCTTTTTGAGGCATGAAAAATGAGAAATTGATTATTGAACCCGAGGCATGGATCCCAATGCACAAACAAAGGCAGATTCAAGTACATACTTCAAAAAGTACAAAGTACAACTGGCACAAATCCCAAGGTACACATTTTTACATACCCAGAAAATTTTGGCAAAGACCCAAATTTTTTTGCAAAAAAATGAAAAACGAAAAATGCTGAGAGGGGGAGGTGGTGAATCAGTATTTTAAAAACCTTAAAGAAGGACACGTAAGCACACTCAAGGAAGAGGACATGACACAGATAATTTTCTCATGTGGAAAACCCAAGCTGGATAAAAAACCACGGCTTCACTAAACAGATGGGCTACAATCCCTTTACACAAGAGCTACAACTCTTCATAAAAACAATCTATAACATGCTCCAACCTGTCTCAAAGGGCTACAACCCTTTTAGAAGGAAATAGGTACTAGATTAACACCACAATAGATTCTTGGTCTTCACTGAAAATGTAAAGACCTTGGAGTTGACACAAGAAGAAGCTTAGTAGAGAGCTTCTCATAGCATTTCAAGCTTCTTATCAAAACCACTCTCTCAGAGCATCGTCTCCCTCATAGCACCGTCTCCCTGTTTCTCTTGTTCCAAAAGAATGTATCAGTTTTTACGGTCTATGTTAAACAACGCCTTCACCACTGATAAAGCCAGTCCCGTTTTTGAATCTCACGAACGAACTCCAGCTCTATCGAGTTCTTCTAGTAGCACACCCCCGTGATCCCTTTTTCCAGTTCGGTTCCTCGAAGTCTTGAACCTCCTTTATTAACAGCCCGAATACATATTCGTTTTTCTTGCGAGTAGAATTGGCTAACTCCTTGGACTGCCTGTTTTTTTCACAGTAGTAACAATCATGATTTTTTTAATGCGACAAGACGTTTCATTTTTGACGCCAGTCGCATGTTCATCCATAGACTCAGGAAAACCAAAAACTGATTCAAAACGCACAGCATGTATCTTCCATTTTCGAACAGACTTTACTTGAACTTCAACGTGTAACAAAATGCCTCCACCTTTTTAAAATGGCACTGACACACTCATTTCGCACGGAATGAGGAATCTCTAAAAGCATTATGTTTTACACATACGTTACACCTGTTAAAGTCTTCTAGAAAAAAAACGACATAGTTTGATGTCTTCTTTCACATTTTATTTACCCATAGCAAATGACACAATCTATCAATCACAGCAAGTGTTAGCGTTTTGGTTGCTTGCGCAGCAGCTGTAAATACGAAAAGAAAACGTTTTTAGAGTCCCGTGTATCTTTACCAGAAATAAACATGACATTCCTTTAACACTACTAAAGAACAGTTGCTCAGCTAATTTCATCCACTCACTCCATATTTTCAGAATCATTGAAACGCCCTGTTAGGAGGAATATCATAGAAAACGACAGTTTATTTCATTCGTAATGACATACAGGTGTCAAACAAATGCTGCAATAGAGATCAAGTAATGCGGTAGAAGGCAGGATCAAACATATGCAGGAGTAGAGACAGCTGGAGCTTGATACACACACGGTGACAACCAAAAATCAAATGACAAAAACCGTAACAATGTCCCCCTTTTTGTCATTGATGGCAATATCCAGCAAACACGAAGAACAAACCAACTCCCCCTGAAACTCTGAACTGACTCCCCCTGAAGATCTACTCCCCCTTTGACATCAATGAACATGAAACTGAGATACAAATGCAGTCCATAAGATATAACAGTGAAGTGCATTTGCTGAAGGACGAACCTTTCATTGAGGTGGAAAAACACCAAGCTTGCTTCGAAGATACTCAAAGCGGTCTCGGGGTAAGGGTTTAGTAAACACATCAGCAACTTGTTCCTTTGAACAAACATAGTTCAGCTTAATAGTATTGTTAGCAACTTGCTCCTTTAGATAATGATACTTAATTGGAATGTGCTTGGTGCGGGAATGCATCACTGGATTCCTCGAAATATCAATGGCGCTTGTGTTGTCACAAAAAATACAAATAGGATCAGTAAACTCAAGCTTATAATCACATAAAGTATTCTTCATCAAAATTACTTGAGTGCAATATATTCGGCTTCAGCAGTGGATAGTGAGGTGCAAGACTGTTTCTTGCTAAGCCATGAGACCAAACAACCACCCAAGAAGAAAGCACACCCACTGGTGCTTTTCTTATCATCCATAGAGCCAGCCCAATCTGCATCTGTATAGGCTGTAAGAGAGAAATCAGAACTGTTTGGAAACCAAAGACCAAAATCAACAGTGCCTTTCAAATACTTGAAAATTCTCTTAAGAGCTTGAACACGTGTTTGCTTTGGAGATGCTTGAAATCTAGCAACATAGCTAACAACCTGCATAATATGTGGTCTAGTGGCTGTAACAAATAACACACTTCCTACCATAGATCTATAGAAAGTTTGATCAACAGAAGGAGATACATCATCCTTACTTAGTTTACATCCGGTTTCCATAGGAGTGCTAACCGGATTGCAATCTTCCATTTTGAATCTCTTAAGCAACTCTCTAACATACTTAGCTTGGGAAATGAAAACACCTTCAGAAGATTTATTAATTTGCAGCCCAAGAAAGTAAGTTAATTCACCCATCATAGACATTTCAAATTCATCTTTCATGCAAGCAGCAAATGTCTTAGACATTTTGACATTGTCACTACCAAAAATCAGATCATCAACATAAACCACAACAATGAGAATGCTGTTACCTTCTTCTTTGACATACAAATTGCTGTCAACATATCCCTTTTTGAAGCCCTGCTGTTGCAAGTAATTGTCCAGCCTGTCATACCAAGCTCTAGGAGCTTGTTTGAGTCCATAGAGAGCCTTTTTCAGCTTGCAAACATAATACAAATTGCTAGAAATAAGGCCTTCCGGTTGTTCAACATAGATTTCTTTAACCAAATCCCCATTTGAAAAGGCAGATTTAACATCCATTTGAAAGACTTTGAAACCTTTAAAGGAAACAAATGCAATAAAAATCCTGATTGCTTCTAATCTTGCAACCAGTGCAAAGGTTTCACTCAAATTCAACACCGTCAATTTGAGAATATCCCTTGCAAACTAAACGTGCCTTGTTCCTAATGATCTTACCATCTTCATTTACCTTATTCCGGAATACCCATTTAGTTCCTATCGCATTTTTGTTGATGGGTCTTGGGACAAGCTCCCAAGTATTGCTCTTCTTAATTTGTTCTAACTCTTCTTTCATAGCAGCCACCCAATGCTCATCTACTGCTGCCTCTTCAAAACATTTAGGCTCAATCATAGAAATGAGTGAGAAGTCATCATCCTCAAAATGATTGACATTTTGCCTAGCAGGCCTAGTTCTTCTTTCAGCTATAACTTGATCAATAGGATGATTCTTTTGAACAAATTTTGAAGGAGTTTTGAAGGTAGAAGCATCATGATCACCTCGAGAATCATACCCGGAATTAGCATGTGAGTTTTCAGCATCATTTAAAGTAGAGACCGTATCTTCATGAGCAGATTGAGTTTTACCTTTGTCATTCTCTCCATTTTTGCTTGCTGTTACAGCTTGAATATGAGGAGGAGAAAGAGGTACAGCAGTGCTGGTTTGAGTTTTTTCTTTTTCAGGGCTTTCATCATGCTCACCAAGTTCATTAGTAGCCTCATGAATCTTAACATTAACACTGTCTACCAATTTATGCAGCCTTTTATTGTAGCATTTGAATGCTTTACTTTTAGATGAGTAGCCAAGAAAGATTCCCTCATCAGATCGAGAATCAAATTTGCCCAAATTATCTTCATCCCTCCTAATGTAACATGGACTTCCAAAAATTTTAAAGTACTTAACAGTAGCTGGTTTACCTTTCCAAAGTTCATATGGAGTCTTGTTGAACTTGGGCCTCAACAATGTTCTATTCTGAATGTAGACTGCTGCGTGGACAACCTCTCTCCAAAAGACATCTTTCACTTTTCTTTCATTCATCAAGCAATGTGCCATCTCTTGAACAGTTCTGTTTTTTCTTTCCACAACACCATTTTGTTGTGGTGTTCTAGGGGCTGAAACCTGTTTCTTGATTCTATGTTGTTCACAAAACTTAATAAATTCATTTGAGGTGAATTCTCCCCCATTATCAGAACACAAGCATTTGATTTTCACATCCATTTCATTCTCAACCAAGTTCTTAAAAATCTTTAACTTATCCAAAGCCTCAGATTTTTCTTTTAGAAAAGTAACCCAAGTCATGCGAGAAAAATCATCAACAAGAAGCATAAAGTATTTTTCACCTTGAAGACTTGCTGTCCTAGTTGGTCCACAGAGATCCATGTGAACTAACTCAAGTGGCCTACTGCTGTAGTGATCTTTTCGTTTGAAGGAAGCTCTGGTTTCTTTTCCCTCTTGACAATTTTTGCAAACAACATCAGCTGGTTTCTCTATCTTTGGCATATCTCTTACAGCTTCCTTTTTACTGATTTTGATAAGATTATCAAAATTTACATGCCCAAAACGCTTGTGCCAAAGCCAAGCGTCCTCTACCTTGCTCAAACAACAAGTCTCATCATTAGAGTCATCAAGAATATAAAGATTATTTGCTGCTCTAGTTGCTTTAGCTATGACATCACTTCCCTTTTTGATAGTGCAAGAATTTGAGTTAAACCTAAGGTGATGCAGAGGTAAGGGTGATGGACTTAGAAACAACAATAATGGGATATAAACTTGTAATGGTGGCTATGGTTTCCCAAACCCCCCGAATGCTTTGGCTTTAATGAACTCAAAGGTAATAATGTTTCTCCCAGCAACCCAAGGTGACATAAATGGCAATTAATGATTGTATCCAAGGTAATTTGAAAGGTTTAAAGGTTATTTGTAACCCCTAGGACACCCAACTCCCAATTCTTCTCCAAACTGGCCAGAGGCCTAATTGCAAATCTAGTAGCCCTGCAGCAACTGAAAACATCTCATAACTCAAAACTTTTCCAAAGAACGCAATGAACCAATCACCATTTCAGATACCCTTTATTGAATAATTAAACATATAAGATGATGAACTACTGTTGTTCTGGACCAATTCATAGATCTCGGACTGTACACCTGCACAAATGCATAAAAAGAGGTGATTTAACAAAGAAACCCCTAACTCCGTGCATCCCCAAGACCCCAATCTTTGGGCAGCAGCTTAATATGTCTCAAAACCTCTAAATCCAAAATTAATTTGACTCAGACCTTCAACAACATCAAAAACCCCAAATTTCATCCC
Organism: Thuja plicata; assembly: GCA_018584345.1. Taxonomy (NCBI): domain Eukaryota; kingdom Viridiplantae; phylum Streptophyta; class Pinopsida; order Cupressales; family Cupressaceae; genus Thuja; species Thuja plicata. The sequence goes on from MU223652.1 coordinate 352,644, forward strand.
TTTAAGCTCTTACACTAGGACTCCCACAATGTCTTATCTCCCAAGCTCTAGAAACTTAAACAACACTTGAATCAGCAATAAAATGACATTTTAAGACAACCCACAACAACCAAATCACTCCTTGCACACGGCAATATACTGCTGCTACACATTCCAAGCAATTTCAATGCTTTTTCTCAACCAAACAATGGTGATCACTCCA
>MU223652.1:362605-402537 GCA_018584345.1 Thuja plicata
TTACCTTTGCTAAAATCTGTGTTGAATATCTCTGATTTTAATCGGTAGTCAAGGAGAGAACTGCACTTATAAATTTCTGTGTGTTCTTTTATCCTTAGACCAGCCGAATATATATATATGTTTGTCACAAATGAGAGGCCACGTCTATGATAGACGTGACTCCTTGAGGAGTCACGCCTATCATAGGCGTGTCTCTTCATGTAAATGTTTTATGCGCAGACACGTTAATAATCAGGCGGGGATTATTATTACACACGGCTTTAAACAAATACTAATGTTGACCGATAATATATATTCGGTGTTTGATAAAAACGTTTAACGTTTTAGTCATAACCGATAATAGTATGATTTGATAATTAAGTTGATAGATTATGTCTTTTGATCAGATTTATAATTAATGATAATCATTATCATTATTATAATAATAATAATAATGATAATTATTATCATTGTTATATTATAATAATAATAAACTATATATATCTAATATATAATAGATTTAATAATAATATATATATTAATATAGACATATATATATATTATAAATTATTAATATATATTATTATATCTATATATATATATAGATATATCTCACAATTTATCTATAATCACTATTTTATCTGATCGATGCTATAAATATCAACAGTGCACGCTTTTCAAGGCATGAAGAAGCGAGAAATTTTGAAGAGGCAAAAAATTGATTTTGGAACTCGAGGCATGGAACCCAATGTACAAACAAAGGCATATTCAGGTACAAACTTCAAAAAGTACAAAGTACATCTGGCACGCATCCCAAGGTACAAATTTTTTACATACCCAATTTTTGAACACCCAAAAATTTTTGCAAAAAAAAACGCACAAATAATCCATCGGTTAAAATTTATTCCAACCACAAAATTAGAGGATTAAAAAAAACCATAGCTGGCTGAAAATAAAAATGTACCCTAGAGCAGAGCCAAATCTGAAAGAAAAATTGATCTTAATGCACACATGCCCATCGTTGAAACCCTAGGTTGGGTCTGAGAAGTACCAAGTCGTAGATGAATTTCATAACTTTCTCCAAAGAAATGAATGGAAAACCTTCACATTTTTGAAGAGGACGTAGAAGAAACTCTGTCGCAGCTTAAAAACAACAGAGAGGAAGTCGTGCATGTAAAAATATGTGAATAGAAATTTGCAAAATTGCAAAGCCACGGTTCCTGCAAAAAAATGGCCACGAAAATGAAATAAAACAACTAGATTTCGCTAGATTCACGTTGCAATTTGCAAGAGCCACGAACTTGAAAATAAAAACCAAGCCTCACAAAAAATTTGCAGATTTCTTTAGACAAAAACCTTTGACTACAAGAAATCGTTTTTTTAAAAATTGAAAAAAATTTCATTTGATTTTTTAGAAAAACTAATTTTTGGATTTCCCGCTCTGATACCATGTTTTGGTAAATAATTGAATGAATTATGAAATGATCAAAGCTATCATTTAATGAATTACAAAATAGATGTTTCTATAACGAAACATTCGTAAAATAGAAACAATCTAATATTTACACTAAGTTACAATATTGACCATTAAATAATAAATAATAAAGATATTATTCTGATAGAGTTGATGCTATTCTTTTTGGAGTGTGTTTATTACGAGAGTGGACGGATGGTATTTTTGGGCAGCAATATTTATTATTACTTTGACCGGGTGTTACTTTACAACAGGGAAACCTTGAAATGTATTTCAGAAGGCATTATAACCTGACATTGACTTTGGCAGGCTCCTCTTATTCTGGTGTCGGTAATAATATTATGGTGATAAATAAAAACAATGCAGTGAATATAACCTTTTGCCATAAACATTAATATCAGGAGTTTTTTCTAGCAGGTCATAGAAGTAACGACATGATACAAGGGCGATATAATACTGAGTCGTAGTTTTATGCTTTTGTCAGCCGTGTGAAGGAGAAGAGATGATGTGATAGAGCTGTGGTTTTTGCCATTTATTGCCATGTAATTTTGTAACATAGATTTTTTTGAAGGGTTGCATTGGCTATTCATCAGGAATGAGCATTTGGATAATAAAAAACGCGAGGACAAAGCATAGAATATTAAGCTACAAATTTGAATAAGAAAGGACATCGCTGAAGAGTGTGCAATTGCGTTTTTCAGTGTGATGATTTAGGAATCGAGCAATAAGCAATTTCTGTGAGGAGCGAAGTACATAAGGAATCAAGTGTGATTGTGTCAAGCATATTTTGGAGATAGACGATACTTTTTGTGCTGAGGATGTTATTGAGACAACTTGGTGATATAGAATCATTGCATTGTTTTAGATTATAGGTTACGGGCAATGCAATGTTTTAAAGTTAGTAGGTTAAGGAGTTGAAGAAATATATTGAAGGAGTCTGGTTTTTGTTGGAGTTGTGCGTGATGTTATGAAGTCGAGGTTATCAAGAGTCAAGAACTACTTTTGGGGGATGTGCTTTTTATGGTATGGTTCCCTTGTATTTGAGGTTCTCAAATTGAGGTTGGTGCTTCAAGGAGAGTTAGTTCTCTCTGTGAGTTGGGGATCACTTATGTAGTTTGGGTTGGTGCCCACTTTTTTAAGATAGATAGATAATTTTAACGTCCACGAGGCGAAACATAGCCTATGGGACAGCCTGTCATATTAAGCCAACTTCAGTAACTCAGTTCTTTTCTTGTGCAAGTTGACGATGAGCACCCCCAACATCTCAATGTACTCCTCGCTGAATAAGTTATGCCAAGAGTTATCAGAAATATCCACAAATTTGTCCCTCTTGTCCTTGTAAGTATCACATTCTAAAATAAAGCGTCGTTCAGTTTCCACATTCCCAGAATTGCAAAACATGCAAACTCTCTCTTCCCAAGTCTCTTTTGGCCTCTTCCAACACTCGGTCTCACAGTGGAGTTGATGAGTTGGTTCTCAGTTGGGCAATAAGAATTTTTGCTCTCCAAGAAATGTTGTACCCTATGTACACTTTTTGAGGTTGATTACATGTGGGATTGAACTCATTGATATAATATATTTTTGTTCCTTCCAAGCCCATTACCCCAATTTTTCTTGTAAAATCTCTCCATAACGAATACCTTTATTTCTTTGTTATTTATGGGGCTTCCTCCACTCGTACGGTCTCCCTTGGTATGACTCCATGTGCAGCTTCCTGTACGACTTCTTCCTCCTGTATGACCTCTCTTCGTACTGTTGCAATATTTGTTGCCGACATTGTTCCCGTTGCCTCTCCTCACATTGTTCTTATATTTCAACCAAGTTTATGTGCCAGCAACCTTGGGATGCTTCCAAGAAGATCATAGATTGCTGGTCGCGTAGAGAGTTTGTCGTGTATGGTGCCTTCAGGGACCGCTCTCTCACGAGCTTTCCTCTGCACGTACTGATCGATCGACACTTCCCACGTAGGCACTAGGTCTTGCGTCGATTGGTCATCCATGGTTATTTCCTCTTCTTCTACGTCACTGTCAGTTACAAGGACTTGCTGTTTGAATGGTCGGCCCATTACTCCGCCATCACGCCTTTTGTCTATTTGGTCTCTAGGCTCGAATAGGCAATGGTGCCAAAATGTTTGCTGCCTATGGGTGAATCGTTTCGTACAGAGCAAACAGGAACATTCAATGGAACATGAATAACTTATAACTCAAAAGCAACACAACATGAGTAACTCAGAAATAACACAGTGCAAATAACTTAGCAGAAAGATAAATCTTTTCATAGCATAGTATTTCTGTACAATCAACAACAACATAACTTGTTTCGACCCCAATACAAATAGTGCTAGATAGTTGGTTAAGTCTGCCATTCGTCAGCCACTGACACCTTTTCGAAACAAATGCTTTATTATACTACCAAGTTTACTAACAAAAGTATTATTTAATTACTAGTGGCATATTTGCCGTCTACAAAAATAATAGCATATATATACATAATATGAGTATCCAAGTAGCAATATAAAACATCATTGAATATTATATAAATATTTGGTACAAAACAACATTACATGATGAAGGCACAAATGCTTATGGGCATTACATATTTGCTTGACCTATGCTAGGCTAAATATCAACTATGTTGTTTGTTATATTTTGAGGTTTCATACTAGTGATCAGCAAATAAATTTTATAGATACTTCCATGGTATAATGTGTCATGTACCCTCATTTGACTGCTCAGCAGATATCAGGAGGTTGGCTTATCACTTGAGTTCCTGTAGGCCGACGGGTCGATAAGGGGACTCACTTTGGGGCTTCTTGTGCGGTTTAAGGTTGTTTTGAGTGAGGTTCCAGGTTGTTTTGAGTGAGGTTCCAGTTAGCCTGCAGGGTTCAGTCAGTATCAGGGATCATAGAGCTTTAAATAGAATTTGAATCTGAGCCCTAGTTTGCATTTAATGAATAAATGAGGAAATACATTAATATTTCCTAAGTTTGGGTTATAAGAAAATAATATTAAAAAGTGATATTATAATCACTTTATAGTAGATAAATTATAATAAAATAATAAAAAAAGAGGGTTGACTTTTAAAATAAGCCATTAAAATAAAATAACATAAAGTGGGCCGACCCTAATTAGGGTTCGAACAGCTTGGAGATGATAAAAGTGTTTTGGGAGCTCATTTTGACATATACATAATTGAGAATTTTTACCTACAGAATTGAAGAGAGCTCGAGTTTGGGGTTTCAGCAATTAGAGGTCTCAGGAACGAAACCTCTTGAGCCTATCAGCCTGGATGTTCTTCCAGTGTTGATAAAATTGGGATTTATTGGTCTTTCCAGCTGATTGCAGCATATAGAGTTAGACATTGATTTCTTGAGAAGATTTTGTGTTGATTGGTTGAAGAAAGACAGAGGTTGCAGATCGAACTTATTGTGGCAATATTTGATCATCATTTCACTTCTTATCATAGCCATACACCTGCAGGCAGAGTTGGCGTCACAATTTGTGAGGGTTTCTTCATTTTTTCAGATTGGTTTGGGGCAGCATTGGGGTCAGAGCAGATCAAAGGTGATTGGGAGAGATTTTTAGAGCAGATTCATCATTTCTCAACCAGCCGTACAACCCAGCCTGCCGTATTTCTCTTCCTGGAGCTGACGTAAGCCCTAGGGGGTCATATACAGTGCAAATTAGGGATAAATCAGAATTGTATTGCCTCAGATTTTCAAAAAATTGCTCAAGAACTCCCTGGTACAGTTTCATATTGTTCTTATGGATTGAAAAGAAATAAAAATTAGATTTCTTTCAGTTCAGCTGTAATTGTCTCATAGGTGGTTGCTTGTGTTAGATTACTATTTCTCTCATGTCTGCAAAATTATTGAAAAAACTCAAAAAAATCTGAAAACTATCAAAAATCCAAAATTCAGAACACGAAAAACAAAAAAACAAAAAGATCATACCATTCACTGGCCAAAGTCAAGTTTACAAACAAAACTCAGCATTCCAAGTGAAAACCATAGTCGGCATCTTTCATAATGGTGTATGGCCTGGAATATAAACAATTGAACATTATTTCTTTGATAGGATATATAGATGCAGATTATGTAGAATCTTTATATGATAGGAAGTGATTTCAAGCTTTGTTTTCATATTGGGATCTACTGATATCATGGGAAAGTAAAAAAAGCCTTTGCCGCATGTTCTTTCATAGAAGCAAAATACAGTGCCACAGGTGGAGCCATCCTTTAAGTGATATGGTTATGCCACATCTCGATAGGAATGGGTGTGCTTGAGAAACAACCTATAGTTCTGTTTTGTGAAAATTAGGTAGTGCTGATTAATCTATTTTTCATGATTGCATCAAACACATTGAGGTTTGATGCCACTACATTTGGAAGCATATCCAACAACAAAATAATCAGCTCCAATGTTGTTCAACTCAAGAGCAACATGTTGACATCTTCATCAAATCTCTTGTGGTGGTGAAGTTTGAAGCTTTTTGAACCTTATTGATTTGTACTTTGGAGAAAAAAGATGTAATAAGTTGGGGGATTTCATCAATCACATTATAATACATATTACCATTACATCATTATATAAATGTTAACAATAGCACATTATATTTTTTGACAGAGTGTTTTTTTATGCCTAAATCATTTTTGTAACTCTATTGAGAGTACAAGTGAAAGTTAATACCTCTTCGACTAAGAGCCAAGGATTACGGGGTATCCATTTTACCAAAGTCACATTAGGCGTAATCTTTTTCTCATCCCTTATTGTATTAGGAGCCTTGTACTCAACAAGAATTGATGCTTCTTGTGCTAGTTCAAAACATTTCAATTTCACAAGTAGAGGGTTCCTTTGACAACACATGATTATTGTTAGGCATACTTGGCTTGGCTAGTTAATCTTCTAACCAATTTTCTTTGTACATATTGCATTTATTAGAATATTTTACATATTTCTTTTGTTTTAATGCTCATGTTAGATTCCGTTTTTATAGCACTCTAATATTAGACTCTTGCTATTTTGTTACGATTCTGTAACAGTCTAATATTAGATAGTTGCTATTTTTGTAATCATTTGTATTGTATATACGAGCTTGTTTGCTCATTGTAAATATCAAGCAATACCTTAAATCTATTTGTTCTTGCATCAAATATTTTATGGTATCAGAGCTTAGGCTAATAATTTTGAAAAATTTATAATTTCTTTTGAAATTATTTGACTTCAAATTTTTCAAAAATTATTCTGAAGATCCCGTGTGAAAATATTTTTGCAAAGCTTTGTCTGAAATCTGTATGCTAAAATTGCGATCTCTTGACCTCTACATCGGGGTTTTATTCTGGGCATTTTTTTGTCTGTTCGTGGCTGCTCATTCTTGACAGGATTTAATCTCTACTGCAACTCTCGTTCGCGATTTTTCGCGACCTGGCTTTTTGCTCGGAGTTTATTGTTTCAGGGCTCCTTTCTCTGCACGAGTTCTGTCTCTGGATTGTTGGCTCCTGCTGAGAAGATAACTTCATTTTTTTCTACATTCGAGTTCCTGTTTGCCTACGGTTTTACCTCTGCTCGCGGGTGAAATCTGCTCGCGTTTTGACTAGACTAACTCACGTTTTTTTCTCGGTTTGGCATCACGTGGTGGTCGGCTAGGGTTTGGCCTCCATTTTTGCAAGGTCTCGTGCAGATTCGACCTTCTCTCTGCAACTTTTTGGACCTCTTTTGTGTGGGTTTTTTTAACCAGGGCCGTTTTCTGCTCGAAACCCTAGTTTTCGAGGTTGGATTTTTTTTTTAATAACATATTCTTGGTGGGTTTTTCGAGATCTTATCTGGGTCTTCGTCAGATTTTTCTGGGTACCTCTTTTTTCATGCCTCGATTTTCGAGCCAGCAGATTTCAAATTTGACTTTAGATTCGTTCTGGGTTTTCTGTCTGCTCTTCTGGGTACTTGTCAAATTTTTCTGGGTCAGCCCAAAATTTGCCTTGAAATCCGTGCCTGTTGAATTCATCCTTGTAGTTTGTACCTGATTCTGTTTAGCACTGTTCAGTCTTCTCTTTGTCATTTTTTTGTGTTTTTGGAAATGGCATCTTTGACCAACTTGATGTTAGAGGGAAATCAACGGTTTAATGGCAGTAATTATAATACCTGGAAGCAGTGTATGTTGACCATATTAATGGCAGTAATTATAATACCTCGATGAACTGGTTTTGGGCACAGCAACTCGACCCACCATAGCAGGCACTGATCAGGACAAGTTTGATGATCAAAACAGAGAATTTGTCATGCTTCTAAAGCTGTGTGTTATAGATGACCAGTTGCCTCAGATTCCCTCTGGAAAGACAACCTCTGATATTTGGAAGCATCTGAAGGAGCTACATGAAACCTCTGATAAAAGCAGGGCATTCTTCTTAAAAAATTAGCTATGAAAGGTTGTAACTCTTGTAAAGGCTATGATTGTGAAGGGTTGTGACTACCTCAAACTTAAGGTATAAAAGGGGGGATCATTTCATTTGATTCAACAGATTTGAAAGCATTTCCAAAGATATCAATATTTGGTTGATTTTCAAAATTATGACTTATTTATATGAAGATTATTTCAAATGCATAATTTTGAGAAAGCCATTATCATTTTGAGTAAGGATAGGATAATTGTATTAAAGCCAAAATTAGGAATATCGTATAAAAGATGTTGCAATGCAAAATACCCAAAAGCATGTACGTGACACTTTATCTAATTGTATTTACTAATGATAAAGGCACATTCAAAATATTCTCAAAGTGCCTAGAAAGGACATTATGTTGGAAACACATATAGAACAACTCAAATGAAGCTATGTCACATAAACCAAGCTTTTGCAATCTCAAAACATCCAAGTAGTTAATTAGAATATTAAATAACGACAAATTAAATAAAAGGCAACTGGTCAAAATCCAGAAAATGTGCTTGGATAACTATGGAGAGCTTCAAAATACCTTTCCAGTGCTTCAAGAATCATGAGAAATGAATGTCTAGGAAAAACGTTATGGTTTCAGGAGCAAAAAATGATGATCTAACTTTGACAGATGATAAAATGTAGCAGCAAGAAAATTTGAGAAAAATACCTGCACCATTGGAAAGTACTCAGAATTATCTTTCCAATGATATTTTGTTTGCAAAATTTCAATATTATATGCCTAATTTTTGGCAAAAAGAAAAAAAAAAATCTCTAAGGCAAGATAGGGTTTGGGGGTAGGTTAGAGGATATGGCATATGGCTGATGTCAGCAACCAAATATTTTAAGGATTGTTAAAGTACTCCTTGTACATGTTGGAATACTCTGTAGATGGATGGGAAACTGTTGGGTTTATTGAAAATCAGTTAGATAGGCACTAAATAGGCATCATATGTGACAAAACTGCTCTTTGTGTACAAAATTCTGGTCTAGAATTAAAAAACTGTGGAAATGTTAAAAAACTATTGAATTAAAGTTGTAAATGTTGATTGAAATAGTATGGTTATTTATAGTGGCAATAAATGGGTTAGCAGTTGGTTTAGTGTGTAAACGACGAGTTACTTGGAATTTACAACCCGAGACCACCATTGTCAGAGATGTCTGACACGAGGTCTCACATCAATAGTGGTTGTGGCGGCCAGTGCAATAAAGAGTGGGGAAGAAATACAACTAGTGCTCACTTAAACAAATGAGGACTGGTAGGGTTGGATGTTTTTCAATGGTGAAAAAAACTGCCTTTGAAAAGAAATCGCTTGTTTCTGGCAATTAAATCTCATCTGGACAACTCTAAAAATCTGCTTGAGAAACCTAAAAGTCCTTGTTGTCAAAGATTCCAAAAATGGTAGTTGAAAAATTGGGAGATTGTTGCCAAAACTAAAACACGTTGAATTTAAAAAAAAAAAAAAATCATACTTGTGCAAATTGAGGGAACTTTTGCATAGAGGGCCTGAACGACACTTTATAATGCATAGAATTGTATGACTATGATTTTTAATCTTTTATGCCACAAATTTTTTTTTTGTTCCAATTTTTACATTTGGATAGTCAATTTTAGAGCTTTTGGGCCTTCTAAAATCAATGATGAGATCCATTTGGCCTCACAATGCACTATTTAACTATTCAAGGTTGGATCTTTTAAGAAAGAGGATATCAGTTGCAGATCTGGAGCTTTGGTACTGTTATGAAAATGTATATTCATAAAAGATTAATTACAATATGGAGACGAAGTTTCCTTATATAGAGAAAAATTGAAAATGAAATGAAAACTTTCTAAAAGGATGACAACAGGAAAGTTTCCATATTATTTAGAAACTAACTAAAAAAGTAAAACTTGCCTAGAAGACTAAATATCTAAATATCTGAAATATCTAAACAACCATTAATATTAAATACTTTATTACCCTCCCTTAGTGGTCATTCAACTAACTACCCAGACATAAAACTTTCAAATCAAAATGCATAGAAGGCTGATTCCTTCTCCTCAGACTACTCTGCCACATGAGCTTGTTGCTGAGACTCTCCTTGGTTGGCCTTCTAATCACCCAACCGCTGTCTGCAGAATCTTTGGATATGACCAAGTTTCCCACAACAATGACAGGTGATCTTCTTCTTGGAACCCTCCTCAGATGTGTGTTGTCCCTTTTGCTAAGTGGACACACCTTCATCTGTGGCAGAAATGTTTGTTCTGCACTGACCACGTCACTAGTACTACCAAACTGCTGCCTCTACCTATCTTGTTGCAATAGTTTATTACACAACTCATCAAATTTTAAGTCAACATTAGTGGAGGTAATGTTGAGCGTTTCAACAAAGTGTTCGTAGGACCGTGGTAGACTCTTCATCGTAATCACTACCATGTCCTCCGCTTCCATCTTGCGACTAATAGCGTCCAATTGATCGCAGATATCCTTAATCTTCATAAGATGCTCCTGCAGAGACATCTTCTCACCCATTAGTAGATAAAACAATATATTCTTCAAAAAGAAAGCTCGACTTTTATCCAATGTATCATGGAGACTTTTCAAGTGCACCCAAATCTCCACTGTAGACTTGCCAGATGGCACTTCTAGAAGCATATCATCGGTGACAGATAACTTCAGCAACATAACCGCTTCTTGGTTACGTTCATCAAACTTGTTAGGTCTTTGCCCACTACTGTAGGACGAGTAGAGTTACCCAAAACAAGCTGGTCCAAGCACCGGTATTCAAAAATTGAAAGTATCCTCTGCTTCCAGGTATTGTAATTCCTGCCGTTGAACTGCTGATTTCCCTTGAACATGATGTTGGTCAACGACGCCATCCCTACCGTTTTCCTATGCACAAAAAACGAGGCAAACTCGAGCTTTACAAAATTCTGATTTTTTTTGTCAAAAATCAGTTAAAAACCTTCAACAAAGAGATGACACAAATCCCAAGACAAATGCGCACCAAGTACAAAATTTCATTTTTTATTGGAAAAAAAACATCAAAAACCCTTTTGCAAACCTAAAAATCCTTGATTTTTATACAAAAATCATCAAAAAAATTCTTCAAAACCCCAACTGAATCAAGAACTTGCTGCACCATAACACATCTGCAAATAAAAACTTAATTTCAGAAACCCAGAAAACAACATGTGAAAAGTAGGAAATCCACAATTTTTCAGAATGTCTTCACAAAAAATCTGCAAGCCCTAGGCCAAGGTTGCACATACCCACAAAAATACCTTACAATTTTGATTGAAAAATTGTTCAAAACCAAAAAACTCCTCGCACACATGAGCAGCAGAAAAAAGCAGAAATGACACCCGAAAATCTAAAAAATGGGGCTCAAAACCAGTTTGCAACTCCTTCGTAGAGAAAAAGGAGGTTGAAACCCTAGCAAAAGCAGAAATGACACCCGAAAATCTAAAAAATGGCGCTCAAAGCCAGTTTGCAACTCCTTCGTAGAGAAAAAGGAGGTTGAAACCCTAGCTGCACGAGTTGCTTTCAACAAAAAACACCAACAAACAATGAGCGAAGAAAACCCTCGAATTTGCAAACCAGAAAAACCTTCAAAAATTTGCAAACGATTTCCCTAAAAGACACCAGAAAAAAACTTATGGAAAAAAAATTCCAGGTAAAAGCTATGAATTTTTATAAAAAATTCACTAAAAACTGCCTAAGCTCTGATACCATGTTATGAAAATGTATATTCATAAAAGATTAATTACAATATGGAGACGAAGTCTCTTTATATAGAGAAAAACTGAGAACGAAATGGAAACTTTCTAAAAGATTGACAACAGGAAAGTTTCCATATTATTTAGAATCTAACTAAAAAACTAAAACTTGCCTAAAAGTTTCCATATCTCAATATCTAAAATATGTAAAATATCTAAATGACCATTAATATTAAGTACTTTACTAGGTACCATGTTAGAGTTGATTCCTCAATGTGGAGCTTTGATACTATGTTAGAATTGATTTCTCAACTCTACAGCTCCGAAGGATCATTTGTAATCAAACACTTGTCATAGAAAGAGAAAAACCAAAGCCTTACAAAATGAATTATGCAATAATGAATCCTTACAAAAGGAAAAAGCAAAAAGCTAAAAACAACCCTAGAGAACCTTAGATGAGGATAAAAATAGATCATGACATGTGTCTTCATCCTATGACTTGAGACACAAAAATCACATGATCTACATAAGATTAAGATGCAACTGTAAAAGGGACTTAAACAATTAAACAATTAATTAGGTAAATACCCTTTTACTATAAAAAATCTCTGAGTGTGATGATTCTTTGTTTGTCTTTCATTTCTTTTTACTTGCAAATTTGCAACTACTATTTATTTTTCAGTTGAGAACAAAAGAGTAATTTAGTCCTCTAAAAATATGCAATTACTATTTATCTTTCAATTCAGAACACAAGACTACTTTAGTCCTTTAAAATTTTCCAAATTAATGTACTTAACTATCATTGGACGCAAATTTAAGTTGGATCAATAGTTTGTATGATTTTGCAAGTTCTACAAGCAACTTGAGAGTGTACACATCAGAAGAACCATGTATATTCAAATTATTATCAGAGTATTAATTTGGTTACGTTCTTCTGTCTTTTCCGGGTGATATCATTGTCCTCAAATATGTTTTTCTACAGGTCCCAATTGTTGAAGTCAATGCTCTTATGAGGACTCTCAAGGCCAGGCCTCCATTATATCCAGTAAGTGTATGAAATTAGATGGAGTATTTTTGCATTTATGTGCTATTTAAGATGCTGTTGTTTGCCTGTGAATTATGTCCAAGTCTTCCAATGAAATGCTTCTGTTAACCCATTTCTTTCCTCTTCCTCCCTTGTGTTTCTTTGGTGGGGAAGTTTGCTTACCTTGGGAAAAGTATAAACAAATTCAAGAAATTCACATTTCATTTTTGATTATTTTTGTTAATTTATGCTATTCCTGAATTCAAGCATGCTAGGATATTTTATATAGTGATTTAAAGTCTGCTTGCCATGCATTTTTGTCTCGTAGTCTACATATGATTCTTGTATGCGAATTGCTATTTTCAATGGGTATATTGTTTCTCATTTAAGGAATGTTTTGACACAAGAATCTATTTGGCATTCATCAAAAAGTTTACTAAGTTTGAGTTGGTTCTGTTTGAAAATGGAGTTTCGTTTGGCTGAACTGTAGCCTTTTGCTATAAATTATTTCATTTAGTGCATTTGACTATTAATTATATTTTAGGTTAAGTTCTTTTTAATAGAACAATTTTGAGTGTTTTAGAAGACTTTTCCAGTGTAATTCGTTTTGGATTGTTGTCAATCGCAGATAGCAGGCTCATTGAAAGCAGTCTTCAATTGCCAAGGCCCATTGGATGTTCCCATATTTGTAGGCAGTGCAGTAATTTCGAATAAAAATGATGGTGACTTAAATTTGCCTTCCTCTGTTGCATCTGAATCGGTCAGGCTAAACAAGGATAATGGGGCTGTGGCTGCTTTCGATCGTGTTCCATTTTCATATATGTCAGCCAATTTTACTTTTAACACTGATAATTGTGTGAGTTTATATAATACCTTTCTGAAAATTATGGCTGACAGAAGTTGAGTTATGTTGAATTCAACATGCAGGAGGTTAGAAGAATTGGTAGTATACATTATTTTGTGGAACCTTTAGTGTTATATTGACAACAACCTGATGACATTGAGTCAATTAGAGTGATGCTATTTATGGAATCTACATACTAATAAGCAGCAGATTCTATTTGAATATATCATTGTTTAGATGGAGGTTTCTATCTGCCTAGTGCAATTTTTCATTTTTTAAATTATCTAGAAATTGTTTGTTGGTTGAAGTGGAGTCAAATATCTTGTAATATTGCTGTGCAACTTGTGAATGTTTTCCAGATGGCAGACTTATATGGCATTCAAGCAACTCTTGTGGATGGCGGTGAAATACGCGGTGCTGGAAATGCTTGGATTTGTCAAGAGGTATTCAATGCAATATTTTTGATCTTTTTTGATAGGATAAGAGAATCTATTTTGTGTTCTGTTAAGCACCATAGATTACATGAGCAGAAATAAATGCTCCATGAAAGCAATCTTTTGTTCTTAAAAAATAATTTTCTATTGGATTGTTTTGCATTAATGATTAAGGAACAAAAAAAACCTTTTTTGAGAAATTCGCAAATATCGCGATTGTGAGTCTTTAATTTTAACCTCACACCATGGTTGGTGCTTAGCTATTCATCTTTCAATTAGATTCCATCACATGCAATACGAAAACCGTGCCAAAGTAGAAAGTCCATCCCTTTTTCTTCTCTACGGCCTCACCTTTTCGGTGATTTTAACATCAAAAGTGGATGACTTTGGCCATCAGGTTTTTCAGTCAGCAATAGGCAGTAGTTGTGGCCTATGTATGTTTATCCTGTTTAAGTGTTATCCAGGTCTGATGCGAAGCACTTGACTCTTCTTGAACACCACTGGCATATAAAATCTGATATAAAGGTAGGTGGCACTGTTCAAGAACCATTACCCCCCATAAACCGAGCCCAAACATGGATATAGAGAGCTTGCTACTCATATGATATGACATCCATAAAATATTAAATTTTAAACATGTTTGACGTAGTTGCTGGCCGAAAAATTGTTGGATAAGCATTTGGTTAAGTTGGGCTGTTGACACGATGTAGATGCAATTTGCTGCAAGGCGAAAAGCAGCATAAGGGAAATATCTACAGTTGAATATGTTCATATTTGGTTTCCTCTTGAAAAATTATGAACTTCCAAATGAAAATGGCACCTCATTTTGAGTCAATATGTGGAAATTATGACACCAACAAGTTGCAGGATGCTGTATCAGTGACAGTTTTGGCCGTGGCTGAAAACATTTTAAATTTTTGGGGATGGGGTTAAAATGGTTTGAATGGAACAGGACACAGTTAGAAAGTTTTGGCTGCTGCCAAATTAATAATTTAGAGGATACAATAACGAAGATAAGTTTTATTTGTGGAGTTGAATCAGTTTTCTTCTGACTTTTCATTTGGAAGATGTTTCAGCAACTCATTTCAAGTCATGCCCTGGGCATCCATTGGGGCATATAAGAAAGATGCAAGAGATGGAAGAGGATGGAGGGTGCTTAGAAGAAGCTCAGTTTTGAGAATGCTGAATGTGTTCCTATTCTTATCCTAGAGAATGTGGTTGTTGAAGGCTGTGATATATTGCCATGAATTCTAGAGTTAGTTGTCCATGCAAGTGTTAGGATGCCATCTCGGTGTTTCTTATAGGGTCTTATAAAGGGAGCAAGCTTGAACAACTTGATTAATATTGGACTCTTAACAAGAAATTTCTCTGTTTGGGGTCTTCAAGGATAATTCACTCATATTGATGTTTCTATTACTTATGCTTTTTAGTATTTTACTTGATAGTTTTAAATATCTCCTAGCACAAGTGGATAAGAACTGGCTGATGATTAACTCGCGAGGATAGTTCTTGTTCTCCTCTACATCTAGTTGTTGGAATCAACATTACACAAGCATGTTCTTTGTTGCGCTACAGTTTTGTATATTGATTAAGCATTTACATGTGTAGTAGCATGCTTTTGAGTATGAACTAAATTGCTGATTGTTGAATCCAAATTTTGATTGTGTTACATGATACTCCTTCACTGTCAAAAGTAGGTCATTTCCATGTCAATGGTTGCAATCAGAAAGTCGTTTCTGGTTCAGTCATAGGTTGTTAGAGTCCAGAATTTTGAACTGTCAAATAATTGTTGATTGTCCATTGATTTCGATATTAAATGTTAAATTTTAATAAAAATAAATATTAATTATTAGCTGATATCTTAAAATTAACATCATTATTAAAAAAGTTAAAAATAAAGAACAAAATCTAATAATAAAAAAAGGATAAAAAGGCAGCTGCCACTCTTTAATGACTCAACTCTTCTTAAAAGAAGAAGCTGTGGTCAAGTCAAAAAAGGATAAAGTCAGCAAAAAGACAAAAAGGAAAACAAAGTATTCAAGGTCCTGTCACCAGTAGCAGCCAATAACATAAAAAGGAGCCCAATTTTTATTAAAAGTTTGATATCGTCAAAAGGTGCAGAGAAGGCAGGAAAAGTATGTGTAATGCTGGTACAGGTTTTTGAAACACATGTAAAAATTTATTGCAGCTGAAGTCTAAAAGGTCTGCCAAACTATGAAATAAAGGCAGAAGCTCCTTTTACATATATTTGAAACTTGAAAGAACTTCTGCCAGTGTCAATAAAGTGTGCCTACCTATAATTATATTCCGGCCATGATATTCATGAATTGATGTCACCCATTCAAAGCAGCGTATTTTTAATTTGGTTAATCAAAATAGAAGAAAAGTTTGATTTGTTGTCCTACTAAAGTTTTTCCTAATCACAGGACAACATAGAAAAAAATCAGCATTATTTTTTTTTGCCATTTCTGGAAAAATTCTATCAGACAACAATGATATGCTGAGAGCCTGAGACAGTGTCAAAATGAATTTTGAGAGCTTCATCATATTAGAATAATATCTTCTTCAGTTTTTTAGTTTCTATTTTAATGGTCACTCTAGATATTGAAAATATCTTGTAGAATAGATTCTTTCTATTCTTCGAATGTTTCTTTTTAGAAACATCTTGTTTGTACATTTTATAAGAACTTTTCCGTTCTTTGTTAATAATTATCCCATTATTCTATCATCTGGCCTGTGTAACATGGTATCAGAGCTAAGTTTTTAAAATTTTTTGAAATTTTTTATAATTTCATTTCGAAATTATCTGATCACTAAGATTTTTCTAAATTATTTTTCTGCCAGACCTTCAAATTTCTTTTTGAGAAATCCATCAAATCTGTTTTCTCAAATCCGTCTAGGGGTTTCTGTGCTAAATCCATTCTGCATTATTCTGGGTCGAGGGTTTCTGTTTGTGGATTTTTGTGGACTTCAGTGACTCCTGCGGGCTTCATTTTTCTGCATTCCGCTCACTGACGACCACGATTTTCGTGGTTCCTTCCTGCATAACGCCATCCGTTCTTCTACAGTCACGCGAAGTGATTTTTTGCAGCCCGTGACTCCCATTTTCACGGCCTCTATCTACATTTCATTGTGTCTGAAAACCCACGACGGGCTGTTTGGCATGTGTAACACATTAGAGGGTTGCCATATTTTATCAGGACAAAATAGTGATGGTCATTGCTGAATCAACACAAAAGGTGACAGTCGGCATTTTTGATACTTGAGCAATTTAATTTGTTAAGAATTACTAGAAGAGTGAGTTTGTTCATTGACTTCGTAGGATTAATAGAGCTAGTTCATCATAAAGTAGAATCTTAAGGATTTTGTTTCACAGGAAGGATGATGCACAAATTGGATATGGGCAATCAGATACTCCAAGTTGGATGGTGATATACACAACACACCTTGTACAAATGGATTTTTCATTTGTAAGAAGATAATTTTGTCGAGGTCTTTAAGACATCAAAAGATGATAAATTGTGTGTTGGAGGAGATTTGATTGTTGTTAAATTCTTCATTACGATTTTAGTTGTAATTATGTTTTGCACCTTGGGGAATGAAATCAGATCTTATAACGATGCAGAGGATATGTAATTCACAATTGAGAAGGACGATGTTTGAATTCAAAGTTTCGAGTGCTTTTTAGGATCTCAAAAGGTTCTTCACGAGTGCATCATCAAAATCATCCAGAACAGCCTTCTAGAGAAATCTATTCTTAGCTTGCACTGAAAATAGCTTGTCTCCATTTTTATGAAGAGAAGAGCATATTTTGAGTTTCGCATTTTCAGCTGGAGCTTGCTATTTATAATTCTTTGTTAATTTTAGCATCCTCCATTTACAGTTTGGAGTTGACTGTTGTTAGATCTTTTGTCTCATCTTTAAGAGAGAGGAAGATGAAGGTGCTGGTGGAAGATATGGAGATGCAAATTGTTGATCCAGCAGAAGAAGATTTGCTGTCAGAGCGAGGAAGATGAGGGGGAATGTCCTGAAGGTGGCGTGGAGCAGGTTGAGCAACTGAGTGCATGAGATGCTAAGGGAGCGTGGAAGACAGAATAAATAAATATTGTAGCAGTAGCAGCAAAAGAGGATGTGAATTTGGAGATGAAGTTGGTGCGACTGTGAGTGGGAAGAGTAGCAGTGGTTTGTTCTTGGGGTAAAGTCATGGAAAGCTATATATATAGGGTAAAGTCATTGTTTCTTCACATTTTTAGAAGAAACAAGAGCACAAAGCAGAAAGCAGTAAACTGAGAATCAGACTTCCAGAACTCTTTGCAGAGTTTGAAATATGGCATAAAGCACTAAAAGTTCTACCCTTATCTCATATGACAAACTCAGTTCATTCTTGACATGGGAGTGTTTTTAAGGTGGTATTGCCACACACAAATTCTGCCTTGGTTAAAAAAGTGGCAATTATTTACTTCAGTGATATTTTTTAGTATTGTGTTTACTTTTGGTTTTACAAACTGAGAAATTTATGTTTTGGACAATAATGAAGCTAATCAGTTACAAAGCATGAGCTAGAATTGAAATGCAATATTTAGTGCAATTATGTGTTGAACATGTTCTCTGTGTTCACTAATAATTACTTTGATATTTGTTGTGCTTAAGATTTAGTGTGGGATTATTCGACATTGAACATAGTAGATAAGTAGGAGATATTTTCCACAGCAAGTCAAATTGTGATATTGCTATCAGGATTTTATAGTGTAGTTTTTGAGTCAAACGCATTGACCCATGTTTCATGAGTGATGGTTCACATGAACCCATCTCTCATGAGAATGAATGGAACACTTAGCACTCATTGCATCTAGGTCATGCTCAAACAGTTGAAACAATGGGACTTCCTTGGAGGTCACCCATCTGAGTACCATTCCAACAAATGGGGTTGCAGGCAAAGTGGGCTTAACCTTGGAGGAAACTCCGTGGTTAAGTTGCAAGCAAAGTGGGCTTAACCTTGGAGGAAAATCCGTGGTTAAGTTGCAAGCAAAGTGTGCTTAACTTTGGAGGAAACTCTGTGGTTAAGCGCGCTTGAGCTGGAGTCGTACTGGGGCGGGTCACCTCCGGGAAAGTCCCGATGCTTCACCTCTATGAGCACCACCTAGATGCAATGAGTGCTAAGTGTTCCATTCATTCTCGTGAGAGATAGGTTCTTGTGAACCACTACTCATGAAACATGGGTCAATGAGTTAAACTCAAAAATTACACTGTTGGATCCTGATAGCAATATCACAATTGAACATGCTCATAGTATTTAAGAATGCATTTATATGTCAAAGACAAAATTATATCGAAGAGATTATTAGAATCATAGTTGAGATCTTGTAAATTGGTCGGTGTGGTCATGCATATTTCTGGAGTTCTTTATTTTGTTATTCCATGTAAAACATTTATTAGATGTTCTTTATAACTCCCTGCTAATTACACTTTTTGGTATGGTTTTGAAAACCTCTGTAACTGCCAGTTTTTTTCAAGTGTTTTCAGCAGGTATCTGTTAATTCTATTAACAACTGTACAGGGAAGTAAATCATATTCTAAATAATGCTTGCAATGTACATTCTTTATGCAAAGTTATGCTTCATAGTAGGAACTTGAATATTGGAAGCTATTTGCTGATTGCCTTAAGTCACATGTTTTAGACATTCTAAATGGTTGATGTTAAGAGCTCTGGAATTGGAGGGGTTGAGACATATAAGTTTTTGTTGATAAACTTTATGTTTGAAGTTAACTTATAATACGTTGTTTATATTAGGCATTTAATAACTGTATACTCATGTCAAATTGTGGCAAATTATAAACAGGGTGATTTGGATGACAATGCAGTTGATGTAAATTTTTCTGGAAATGTTCATTTTGATAATGTTCTGCGTCACTATACCCATGATGGAATCCAAAAAATGCCTGTCAAACTTGGTGATGTAAATATTGATGCCAAAGTATTTGGTTCCATATTGAGACCGTGAGTAACATTCCCCAGTATGTAATTTCTTTAGCAAATCAGAAATGTCGTAAATGAAGTTCCTTATCAATAATTGGATAATCTAATAAGTAGTTTGTGCACTGGTTGATTTCATATGTTAATATTTATTTCAGGAGCTATGACATTAAGTGGACAGCACCGAAGGCTGAAGGGTCTTTTACTGATGCTCACGGGGAAATTATTATTTCTGGTGAAGCTATTACAATTAGCTCTTCTTCGAGTACTTTTGATCTTCTGGCAAAAATTGAAATAGCATATCCCAATTTACTCTACTCAGAAAACACGAGTTCAGAGCTCAATTTTGCTTTTACTCCAGATATCAGGAGTGTTGATGCTGACTTACGTTTACGAGGTTTTGATATTCTTGGCTTATTTCCTTTTGCTCCCATTGGCTCTTCAAAGCCCATGCATATGAAACTGACAGGCAGGACGAAATTTGAAGGGCATGTAGTAAAATCTTTAGAACAACCAGTTAATGAGAAAGTTGCATGGAAAGATAATTGTGTTGGGATGAAAGCATCAGGACTTGTTGGGGAGGTGCATTTATCAGGAATAAAATTGAATCAGCTCCTAGTAGCACCGCAATTGATAGGATCGTTGGATATTTCCCCCCAAAATTTTAAGGTACGCTCTTCATAGTTTAGTATGTATATATAATTTGCACAAATTTCCCCTTCATTGCTCTTCATCACTAAAGCATATAATAATACAGTTGTATATAGGAAAAGTAGTCAATTGCATGCTTGTTATATTCATAATTCAAATATATATGGTGCTATTTTTACCTTTTATCATTTTTAATAGTCATTGAGAATTCTAGTGTTGATGCATGTATCTATATCTGTAGTGCAGATAGCTCTCCTAAGAGCATAACTATAATGTTCAGAAAATGCAGAATTTTTGAAGAGTTTGAATTGTTTGGAAGTGTGGAAATATAGTGACATAAACAAAGTTACACATTACTGGAAATAACCACAAAATAAAATTACACGGAGCAATATAACAAATTTAATAATCTAAGTTCTTCTCTGTCAAAAACTAAATGAATTATATCTCCCTTCATTTTTGAATGCTTGTTTATTTTATAATTCAAATAGATATGGTGCTATTTTAACCTTTTATCATTTGTAATAATCATTGAGAATTCTAGGGTTGATGCATGTATCTATATTTGTAACGGAGATAGCTCTTCTAAGAGCATAATTATAATGTTCAGAAAATGCAGCATTTTTGAAGAGTTTGAATTGTTTGGAAGTGTGGAAATATAGTGACAAACAATGTTACAAATTACTGGAAATAACCACAAAATAAAATTACACAGAGCAAAATAATAAATATAATACTACTAGGTTGTTCTTCTCTGTCAAAAACTTCATGGATTATATTGTTTCAAAGTTTGACACAATTTTTGAATGGCATTAGCATCCTGTAGCATATAGTTCTTCAAAACCAAAGGCTGCAGCAGTTATTTTAATGGAATTCTCCATGTGATTTAAAGCTAGCTAAAACCTAAAATTAAAATATTAAAAAATATTAAATTTTAGCATCCTGTAGCATATACTTCTTCAAAATCAAAGGCTGCAGCAATTATCTTAATGGAATTCTCCATCTGATTTAAAGCTAGCTAAAACCTAAAATCAAAATATTAAAAAATATTAAATTTTATATAAAATGAAGGCAAGCCTGAAGTGTCTAAATTTTAAAATAAAAAAGTTCAAGTTTTATAAAAGACGCTGAAGATGTTAGGCAGATTGATGAGGAGGAGGTGCAACCAGGACTAGTCGAGTTATCATTGGATGATCCACTTTTGCGACAGGGAGATAGTGACTCAGATCTTTGTGAGCCTTTGGATATTTGATAGCTAGAATGAAGCTTAGTTTCATAGGCTGTGCCTGTAGCCTGTTATCTTTTGATGTTTGAGACTTTTTGATACATTTTGGTTTGGATATTTATATTGATAGATCATGGTTTTGATGTTTGAGACTATTGCTATGATGCTGTTATACTGATTTATACTGCCGCTATTATCATTTATGTTGTTATACTACTGTAGTAACTCGTGAATCGGTGATTTATTTGCATATTGTCTTGTTAATAACCAATTATTGACAAATCTCTCTCTATAATATCTTAATATATTTTGAAAAATTCAGACACATTAAAAATTTGTATATGCCGTCCCTTGTCGTCCCCTATTTTTGGCCCTTTAGGAAATGTCCTGGAAACGCATCCCCTGCCGTCCCGCCGTCCCCATCTCCGAAATCCTAAGTTGCCGATTCGGGTTCACGGACGGATTCGGGTTCGCGAATCCGGTTCAAGGATTCGTGAAAAAAAAATTCCCATTAGGATTCTTATGGGTTCGTGTGTGTATATATATATAAAAATATATATATATATATATATATATATACAAAAAAAAGAGAAATATACATAATTCTAAAACTAAATCATTTCCTAGTATGAATCTATGATGCTTGATCATTGATCAATGCCAAATCTCAAAGATTCAAAACATTAAAACTAAATCATAACATCAGTTCAAGTATCATTGTTTGAAGTTCAACTAATGGATTACTAATTTTTTGATATTCTTCTTCTTCTTCATCATCATCATCTTCTATATGGAGCCTAATAAGACTCAAAGGTTAATTTTTCCCCACTTTTATTGGTGCAGTTTCCACCCCAAATTATTAAATGGGGGTTTGGGGGAGGGGTTCAGGGGGCAGTGCCAAAATTCGGCAATGTCAAAAATTTGAGTTGTGGATGTCAAAAATTTATAAATTTTGCCACAAAACGTCTTAAACTTCGCTTGATCCGGGCAGGGTTCGGATCTGGACTTGTGGGTCCGTCTGGATCTACGATCTGCAGATCCCCATGGACCCACAGGTCCAGATCCGAACCCTGCCGGGATCTAGCACAAACCGGGGGGCGAACCTGGACTTGGATTCGGGGTCCAGGGTCTGAATCCGACAACTTAGCCAAAATCCCATGAAACATAGCTGCAAATAAATTATATTTCCAGCTCCTCAATGCCAAATTCCTGCGATAGGCTCAATGTGAATTTTGGTATGAATCCACCTAATAGGCTGAATGGGTTTTCGTTCACACAACCGAGAAATTCCAAGGGTTTTTGTCCTTAGATTTCCTGTAAATGAAAGCCAAAGCTGTCAAGCTTCTTAGAGAGATTAAACAAACCAAGTATATCAAATGACTTCCTAAAATCTACTTTTATAATCCTCTCATGAAGTTTCCGGAAACCATATTTAAATTTGTCACTTTTAATATTTTAATATTTAACTTGCATATGGGGAATAATAATAAAGTGACCCCCTCATATAATTTCTTCATTAATATAAAGTCATTTTAATATCCTTATACGTCCATATGTTGGCACCCCATTTGGCATAATAATTAAATATTTTATGACATTAATATATTAAATGCACACTTGACCCCTTATATCCCCTTCAATCATAAAGATATTTAATTTAATTAAGTATATTAAAGTCAATGCTAGATTAAACTTTAATTAATTAAATTAAATCATTGAACTCCATTCAATGCCAAATATCAAACCAACAATTGATCCTACCACCTATTCGGATATAATTGTGGTGCCCTCTGACCATCCAAATTACTTAGCATAAATAGTATGGACCCAAACGTCCAAGTGACTTACTAAAAATAGTGTGTATAAACGGAGCCTGAAAGACCTCTAGAAGGCAAACCACAAATAAACTGATGCACTGAGATGGAGAGTACTAAAATAGACACCCAAAGGGTTAGCTGAATAACCCTGAATCAACCTCAATGGGCTCCCTATTCACCACATTAGCCTGTGGGGACCACTGATAATAGGCTGTACTGTCCCCATTTTTCAGCAGGTCATTGAAATGATGGTGCCAGGTCATTATTGTGATCCTCGTGGTCTGGCGAGGGGTTTAGAGGGTCATTGGTGTGAACTTACTATTTATAGTAAGTCAAGGGACAGTTCCGATGAGCTCAGATGAGTTAGAGGAGTTGAATGATGCTCTCGGTTTTCATTTCTGGCTTCCGATTTGGGCTCTAAGAATCTTGGAGAGAGTGTCTATATTTAGTAAGTCACCCCATCAGGTTCGTTCATCATCTTTTATCATCAAGATCACTCCAGTGCAAACAGATTTCGATTCTGATGCTTCTTCAGTGGTTTTCGCAAGACGGGTGAATTATTATTATTATTTGATTAAATTTGCTAAGGTTACCATTATTGTTGGTATTATATGTTGGGCACCTTAGTGTTATAGCTCATCAGAACCGGGATGAAAAGTTTTAAATCTTGGGCACAAGAAATAGGGACCTCGCGTGTCATAATTTCATGATATTGATGAAAAGGTCATTTTTGGAGCCAAATGAGTTAATAAATTATATTACTCAATATGTGCCTAGGTATAAAAGTGCTTCAAGTGAAAAGTGTGTGAGAGAATACACTTTTTAATTATAAAAGCAATAGGCAAGGCATTCATTCATCATCTATCGAATATTGATTATTGAATTTGTTTCTTGGGAATTGTTCCTACTTTCTGTGCCCTAGCTAGGGTCAAATTAGTTGATTGAAGACTGATTCTTCTTCATCTAATCCATAATTGATTGCTGTTGTATAATCAATTGCCTGTAATCGATTGTTGTTGTATAATCGATGGTTGGTTCTTCGTGCTGATGTATACAAGAAGTTCTGAATTCTGAAGGTGATTGTGTTGAACGGAGACCTGCCTAAGAGGTCATTTTGCATCACAGTTGAGAGGAGTAGAAGCTGGGTTCGAAATTTCATGTTGAGCAATTATTGAGTGCTAACGCCTTTGGAGTATTAAGGCTGGGTGTATAAGAGTCCTAAGCCTACGTTGTGGAGTCCTTGCGTGAGGTTTGGTGGCTGGAAGACAAATCGGGGCAGGAAGTAAGGCTGCCATAAGTTAGCAGAGCATCATCTAGTGTTGCGGGTATTAGCTCTTCCGCCTCCAACACCACGAGCTGCTAGCAAAGTGTCACGCGGGTGACTCTTGCAGACCCTTAACGGGTCCACATGTCAACAGTAGCCACTAAGGTGGAGACGTCAACAGCAGGCAGCAACATATAGTCAATAGCAGCCACCAGCAAATAGTCAACAACGGCCAGTATTATCAAATGCGGAATTGTAACCAGGTTCTTTCCATTTAATTAATCATTGAATAAATCGCTGTTGGAAATTGGCATTGTTTAATAAATTAAATCAGATTTCACATTCCAAATACAAAACTGCAGACTTGTTATCAAATTTCTTTAAATTCATCAATTTATACTTTGTATCGATTCTAAAAAGGGCATAAAATTGTTAGAAATACATTTCCAGTTTATTAAGTATTTTAATAGAAAGAAAGGAATAGAGTTTCAGTGGTTTTCATAGACAAGAGCCAGTTGGGCTCATTCACAGTAGAACCCAAACTTGCTTGCCAATTGTTTGACGAAATGATAATCACATGTTATGCATAGAAATTGATGAAATTAGATGATTTAAGGATGAGGCCAGGTTAGGCTCATCACATAGGCTAACCTAATTGATTCTTAGGAAGGTGCAAAAATGGGGACATTACATCTAACCATTCATAGGTTGTGCAAACAAATTTCTATTCCTCTTAAATTAGCTATTGAAGGCTTGTACCATGTAGCGCCTACCGTCTAACACCAAGAACTAGGTAGATTCCCATAGGCTACACTTGATTTGTATTTAGGGCACGACATGGCACCTAATAAGGGAAATCACTACGAGGAGACAAGATCAACAAAAAGGGATCAGTCCCAAGTGACAATCAAGTGCAGCCCCTATTATAACCAACAACTCATAAGGCATGACGCCAGTCCTCTACAAGCAGATCCATCATTTCTAGGTGTTACTGATTACAAATCAGCACTTGGAGGGATATATAAGTAGTTGATTGGATTAGGACCACGACCACCTCTTGCACTAGGGTTTGAGGAAAAGCCACTTGATCACTCAACTAGGAGTGCCAAACTTTCCAGCCATAGCATCAAGGACATAGAAGATGCAATCTCCGTCAAGGCATATCTAGGCCATACTTCCAGATCCACTGTATATCTATGCAACACTAGGTCAAATTGCTTGCAAACCATCACTGGATCTTCCAATTGTTAGATTAACACCGGATTTCTAAATCATTGTCGTTTGTGTTGTGTCAATATTTGAAAACCCCAAAAGAAGTTTAAAAATCTGTAAAAGTACAAAACTTGTTGAAGACATTGATATTGCAAATTTGTTATATGAATGGGACTTTATCGGCAACAACGACATTATATTTAATGAATTTCCATCGATTTTATTGGATTTGAATTGGAGATCTCCGAGTTGAAATAAAGTTAAACATTGGCTGTTCAACATTTTTGCTAGTGAATTGAGTAAACTATGTGAGTTGTTGGAGTGATTGTGATAACTTGGAAACAAAGGTTCATAACACTTGCTTTGATTTTCTTTTGCCCGAGGATGACAATTGTAGGATTTTGTGTTAGGGAAAAGGTGGGCACTACCTTGATTGTTTTTTTGTAGTGAAGAAATGAGACCTTTGATGAGCCATCTCATCTCGAGCCTATGACCATTATATTTGACATTCTCATGTTTGTCTTGCTTGAACTTCTCTGTTAAAGCTTTAAATTTTCCCACATGCTCCTGGTGGTTGTTTTTTTTTGTATACCCATCAATTGCGATACCCCTTAAGTTGGTTGAGAAGGACCAAAACCAGTATGCTTTGTTATCTTGGTCGTTCACTGCCCATATTGTTTTATAGGTCTTGCAATGGCCCATTGGATCATTTAATCTATTTGTGGTTAATTTTGGTAGTTTTTGCTTCGCATGGAACCTCGATGAATCCCACGGGAGTTTTGATTTAAATGCTCTAGTGCTTCTTTCTCACTTTTGGCCACTTGAGAATACTCAACTCTTCTTGCTTCAGTGTTCCACACATTTGAATTGGGTTTAGGTTCTCTGTCGTACACCTTTGGCCTTGGAGTTTTTGGCTTGTTTCCTTCAATCACCAATGTTATAAAATTTGACATTTTGATATTTTCAATATTAAACAATGGAGATTCAATCTCCTTAAATAGAGAAATACAAGACGATGTTTCTAAACAAAACAATCGTTAACTGAATATGAAAATGGAAACTAACTAATAAAACTAAACTCTCTAAAGATGACCTTTAGAAACATTGCATTATTATTGTAATACCCTCCCTTAATGGTCATCTAACTAACTACAGAAAAAACATAGAAGGCTGCCCCCTTCTCTTCAGAAGACTCTGCGACATGAGCCTGCTGCTGAGACCCTCCCTAAACTTGCAGAACTTTTGAAATGACCAAGAGTACCTTAATTTGTCCAACCTTATGTTGGGTAACAAAGCTATTCCTTTGAGATCAGCTGTTGAAGCCGACAAAAACCTAAAAGATTGATTTTGTAGAAAAATTGACAAACCCTCTTGCAAAAAAATGTTTGCTGATGCTCGCCCCAACAACTCTAGGTGTGACCCAAAACATACTACAAGGAATCACAATTTATGTGGAAAAGATTGCCAAACCCTAAAATTGAAGTTTACAAAGCATTATTTTTTTTTATTTGGAAAAAAGGTAAAAACCCTAAAACAGATACACCTGATATAATATTTTATGGAAGAAATTAGAAAACCCATGACTTTTGAGGACAAAATCATGCAAAACCCAGAAACAATTTTTGAGGATAAAACTGAAAAAACCTAAGTTGCCGGTTTGGGTTCGAGTTCGAAGAACCGGTTCGCTAGTTCGCCAAAATTTTGAAAAGGGGTTTGGGTTCGGGTTCGTTAGTACAAAAATATGTAATTTTATATATATATACATATTTTGATATTTATGCAGCCTAGAAGCATGAGTTAAGATTAAAATGTCACAAAGTATCATAAAAAGTAAACATTTAAACAATAAAACCACTTGTAAATTTGTAATCATAGCATCGTGAATCATGAATCATGAAGCCATGATCATACCATCATATACTTCAAGTTCAAGTTCAACATCAAAGATTCAAAACATTAAAATTAAATCAGAACATCAGTTCAAATATCATTGTTTGAAGTTCAACTAATGGATTAATAATTTATTGATATTCTTCTTCTTCATCATCATCATCTTCTATATGGAGCCTATTAAGACTCGAAAGTTAATTTTTCCCCTTTAATTGGCGCAATTTCCACCCCAAATTATTAAATGGGGGTTTGGGGGCAAAGCCCCCAAGACGGGGTCAAGGGGCAGCTCAACCGACTTTAATTATTTTATAAAGGCATCGAGAGTTATTTTTCACTGGGCAAAATTCGTCACAAATATGACATAAAATACGCCATAAAAAAACGTTTTAAGTGAAACTGCGGGCGAAATTCGTCACAAATTCGTTTTTTTTGGCAAACTTTGTCCGGGTTCGAACCATCTCAACCCGGGTTCGAATTTGGTCTTAAAAAATCAGACCCTACCCGAAAGTCTCAGACCCACAGTCGAACCGGACTCGGACCACGAACCGGTTCGAATTTATCCGGGTCCGGGGGGGTCATGGGCCGAACCCGGTAACCTAGGAAAAAACCAAACATGATTTTAAAGGAAAAACTCGATCAAAACCCAAGACAAAATCTGAGGCACAGATCATAATACAAAACATCATTTCGAGGAAAAACAATAAAACCCTTGTACAAATGATTTTTGAGGCAAAAAATCGCACAAAACCCACAATAAATTCTTTATGGACAAAAATATAAAACCACCCAGTATAATTTTTTGAAGGAAAAGAAATCATAAAACCCACCCACTAATTTTTTAAAGACAAAAATCATAAAACCCAAGAGACCACGATTCTAGGACAAAATCATGCAAAACTCTCGCGCTGCAGAAAAGAAGTCACAACTTTGACAAACAAAACTACCCATCATAGAAACCTTCACGCGACAAAACACCAGACTTTGCGTGGTAAAATAGCTTGGAAAATGGCCAAACTTCATGCGGTGAAACAAGAGAACACTTTGCGCGAAAAACAACACATGCAAGCAACATGCAAGTACATGCAACCCACATAACCCATGAGGGATTTAGACCCACACCTGCTCTGATACCATGTTATAAAACTTGATAGTTTTGATATTAAACAATGGAGATTTGATCTCCTTAAATAGAGAAATACAAGACGATGTTTCTGAATGAAACAATCGTTAACTAAATACAAAAATAGAAACTAACTAATAAAACTAAACTCACTAAAGATGACCATTAGAAACTGTTGATTTTATTATAGTTGTGGTCGGAATCCATAGGCCGACATAGACATCACAAAGGTTGTGATTATATTATTATTGTGAGATAATATAATTATATTATTATGTGATAATATAAGTATATTATATATATAATTATTATTTTTAGTATGATATGATTAAATGTGATAATAATAATTATATCATATAATTATTATATTATCATGTAATATAATAATTATTATATTGACAATAATTATATTTACAATATAATTATTATATTTAAGTATATTATAATTTGATATATTAATATTATATTATATTAATATAATTATTTAATATATAATTATTTATATATATATAATAAAGAGAGGCGTCCCTTGGTGAAAGGGCACCTCTTGCATATATATTATGAGATGTGTGATCTCATTAGAGACAACAATTGAATAAAATATATGTACAGATTAATATATTTCATGATGCTCGGGGGAGACAATAGATGTTCGTCTTTGTTTGGGAGGGCAATGATTATGCCTGTGGTTAAACGAGCCTAAAACTATCATGGTATCAGAGTCGGTTCCCTCCCAGCCTAGCGATGATATTATGGTTGCTTGTCGGTGCACGATATTGTGGATTGTATTGGAATAACGTGTGGCTGCAATAAGCAAAATGATGCAAAATGAATATTATAAAGCTGCTAGTATCCAAGGGTGCAATATCGGAAGTTCATTGCTAAGCATCGGTAACATTCCAGTTATATATACACACACATGATGATATTAGTGTAGCTACTAATATAGACGGGGCATTAATACAACTATGGATATACTTCAGAAGTCATCGTCCTTGACCAAGCACCGATCATTGTAATCTTCAACATACTTCACATAGGCATAGTCATCGGAGATAGAAACATGAGAGCAAACATTGGTTGATACCTATGTTACCCTAGGTTTCCGGGTAAGGGGGACGTGGGGACGGGGAAACGGGTTTCCGGGACGGATTTTTTTTTCTTGGAGCAGGGGACGACAGTGGGAACAACTATATAAAAAATAGGGAAAATTTAAAATATATAGGGAAATTTTAAATATTCATGTAAAAACATGGATAATGCATGCTTATATAAATTATAGAACCGTAACATATAATGTTTGTGTTAAATAATTTAACTTTAGAGTTCACATGAGGGTGGAAATCAAACAAATTATCAAAACGGAAACATTAATTTTATGGAACAGCCAAGGGAAAGGTTTCCGGAAGTTTCTGAGTTTCCGGGACGTCCCGGAAACGGGGACGGGTCAATTTTTGCCGGAAACGCGTCCCCGGGTAACATAGGTTGATACAGACACAATTGACCTCTCATACTTTGCGAATGTTTCTAGTCTGGAGTATTGTAGCGAGAGGAGACTTTCCTGAGAAGTGCAAAGGCATTACATCATGTCTATGGTGTTGACGTTCATCAATTGAGGATAAGCAAATGATCGATGATGAATACCAATTGTGGAAGTCATCCACAAATTTATTCAAGATCGCTTGGTTCTGCAATCTATATGTATTGAATCCTCCAAAGGATGGTGTGAACGAGAATATGAATGTGCCATCTAAATGACACCCTAATAGTGAAAGGAGTGGTAACCGTGAAGCTCTTCAAATAACTTATATTGATGAGGTCAAAGCTGGAAGAGAAACTGCAAAGTATTATTCAGTTTTGGCCAAATATGACTCATCACTTCAACGAGAGTTGGAGATCTACAGGGTGAAGGTACTTGTGCCACTGAAAATCGGGGAAGGAAAACTAGAAAATCAAAATCACGCTTTGATTTTTTTACAAGAAGTGATGCATTGCAGACAATTGATATGAATCAAGAAAATTATTTTTAAGAGGCCCTCAAAATGCGAAACTTATTACAGGAGTTCACAAACTATTATGGCCTCTGAAAGCCTTCTATATTGGGCATCAGAGAAAATGTGTTCACAGGATCAGTTTCTTGTCTTACTTGGTTCATGTCGTCTCACGAGACGAACTTTTGTTACCCTTGGTTAGCGTGTACTTGCAAATCCTTTGAAGATTAGGATGCACGATGGTGATCCAGATGTTTTTGATCGCTTGTGGTTCATAACTCATGGAGGCATGAGTAAGGCTTCAAAGGTCATAAACATTAGCGAGGATATATTTGCAGGCCTTAACTGCACTCTGCGTGGAGGTACTATGACACATCATGAATACTTTCAGGTAGGCAAGGGACGTGATGTTGGTCTAAACCAGATTTCCATGTTCGAAGCTAAGGTTGCTAGTGGCAATGGTAAGCAAGTGCTGAGTAGCGATGTCTACAGGCTAGTCTATGCATTTCTTTGGGGCTGTGCTTATATGATTTTCAGTGGATTGGAGCAAGCTCTTATAAACGTGGCAAATGCTACAGACAATTCAACATTTGGAGCAGTTATCAACCAACAATTCCTCATACAGCTTGGTATCTTCACAACTCTTCCAATGATCATATAAAATACAATAGAGCATGGATTCCTTTCAGCTGTAAGTGGATAATGCCAGATGATGAGTCTCTTGGAGCAAGATTTCTTCCATGATTGGGACCATGTGAGTAGGGTATGCTTCCGTAATAGAGGGAGCAACTAGAGGACCGACTTTAGTTGACATCCAAGGATCTTGGTCATATTGGTTCAGAGGGAGTTTGACTAACCTATAGTCACAACCTTGGATGATAAGGTCAGGAGGTTGATGTTAGTACTTAGAGTTTCAGAGGGAGCCACACCATCATGAAGATCTGCTTAATGCATTCTTCTTTGTGAGGGAGAAGTTTGAGGTGCAAGCCCTTAATTCATTTTTTTTCTCTTTGAAAATAAACTTGAGGTGTAAGCGCTTATCACCACTCTCTGATATGGTTCATGGTGGATGTCATGTGTGTGACGCCATGACAACACCACGTGAGAGAGTCCGTGGTGATTTTCTTGAACTTGTGTGTTTACCCTCTGGATGAGCCATGGTGAATATCATTGTGAGGTGACAATCTCACAATGATGAACACTTGTGCATCTTACCATCATTGTGAGGTGACGATATCACAATAATGGTTGATATCTCGTGAATTAATATCTATGGATAAGCCGTAATGGTGGATATCACGTGAGGTGATATCTATGGATAAGCCATGACGGTTGATATCACAAGAGGTGATATCTTTCCACATATGGATGTAGCCGTTGTGGTCAATCATTACAATAAGGAAATGTAATTTGTAAATAAGTATTCCTTCCTAGCTTAGAGGGAGTGTTGAAGGTAGCGTTGGGAGGACGAACCTGAAGGCATCTGATCGTCTCAAGTGATGCATTGCATCACTTGAGAAAATGATCAATTATCTATTATCGAGAAGGATTCCTCCCTAGCTAAGAGGGAGTGTTGATTTTATTATAGCTATGGTCGGAATCCATAGGTGACATAGACATCACAAAGGTTGTGATTATATTATTATTGTAAGATAATATAATTATATTATTATGTGAATATATTTATTATTATTATTATGATATGATTATTATGTGATAATAATAATTATATTGTATAATTATTATATTATATGGTAATATAATAATTATTATATTATTAATTTTTATATTATATTGACAATATAATTATTATATTTAACTATATTATAATTTGATATATTAATATAATTATATTAATTATTAATTATATTATTAAGAGGTGTCCCCTGGTGAAAGGTTACCTCTTGCATATATATTATGAGATGTGTGATCTCATTAGAGACAACAATTGAATCGAATATATGTGCAGATTAATATATTTTAGCTCGGGGGAGACGATAGATGTTCGTCTTTGGTTGGGATGGCAATGATTTTGCCCGTGGTTAAACGAGCCTAATACTATCATAAACATTACATTATTAGTCTAATAACCAATTCTTCTTCTATTAATAATTTTTTGATACAGTGAGGAATACTCGTCAACACTTTTGTTAATGAATTTTTAGATTCTATCACCTAACCCACGTTTTGTCAAGGAATTCCAACCATCAACAATTACCAAAGCTTGTTTAACCAGCCAATGATGCATAACAATACTAATTGACTAACTGAAAATACAGCGTAAAACAGGAGCGCTTATTTTCTCTTATAGTTGCATTTTTCTCGATTATTCTTGCGAAATGCTGTGCCTTTGAAATATAATGTTGAATGGTAAAAAGATTGGGTTTAGTTGTGACTCATAACATGGAGTGATTACTATTAAAACACAAAAACTCATGGTATGCCTTTTTTCCACATAATTGTCTGAAAACAAATTTGAATAAGTATTGGTGCTTGAAGCTTGCACTATCAATGGAATGTGTGATAGAAAAGGGTTTGCAATTGATGTCTTCCTGATGAGCAAAATGCCAAATTTATACAATTAAAAAGGATATGTTTTATATGTTGGGTTGTTGTCATTGATGTCAAAAGGAATTGGTTGCCAAAGCAAATCAAAGATGGAATTTATTCTATCCATGGCAGAAATAATGTAAGCAAAGACAAGATTTATTCTATCGAAAGACGGAATTAATTCTATCAATGCTAGAAATAATTTTAAACAAAGTTCCCTATTTTATGCTTGCTGGCCTGGCCGACCCCTCCCTACATTGGTGCTCAAATTAGATTTTTCTAAATTGCATTCATATAAAAATGCTTTGTGCCAACCTTCCCCATATGTGGCGCCCATTTCCATTGGTGTATTTTAAATGTTTTTTCTTGGACCTGGGTTTGAGCGCCCTCATCGGGCATGCAAACAAATTAGAGTTCATTTTGAGATCTTTCAATCAAGCGATTCATTGAATATCATTCCCATTCAACATAGATTTGAACAGATCTTAGAACAGATGTAAGGAGCATATGTGAGCTGCGAGCAGATATTTTTGGCAAATTATTGCAGACCTTATGAGCAGACATTATTAAAGAATATGAGCAGATTTTGAAGCGAATTATTGAAGATCTTATGAGCAGGAATGATCAAAGAATATGAGCAGATTCTGAAGCGAACTATTGCAGACCTTATGAGTAGAAATCGTCAAAGAATGTTAGCAGATTTTGAAGTGTATTATTGCAGACCTATGAGCAGAAAGTACTGAAGTTTATGAGAGGAGATTTCAAGAAGCCTTTTGAGCAGATTTGTGGAGGTGGATCAGATCTGATTCAAGAAGAAGATCAAACACTTACCACTTTATCCTTTTGGAGGTTGGCATCTCGTCTTCCAAGATATTGTTCTCTTGCTGAGTAGGTGCTCAGTTTTGGGCATTGGTGTCTCCAATGGGTTGGTGCTTATGAATCATCAAAAGGGTATTGTTGTCTCCTATGGGTTGGTTCTTGTAAAGATTGTAAGAAGTTTGTAATATAAAAGCAATATTTTGCTGTGGTATTCTCCTGCAAGGGTTTCCACATAAATCATGTGTTCTTGTGCATCTACTTGCTTGATCTTGAATTTGTGGTTGATTAAGTTTTTGAAGTATTGCCATGATGATAAACTAAGTTTTGAGAAGTTAAAGTTTGTTGTTATACTGATTCACCTCCCCTCCAAGTATAATCGTGCGCTCTCGAGTTTTCCCTATAGTTGAGATAACAATATAATATAAAATGTTGCAACTCCTCTTGAATGGGAAAATAAATGATGTAATTATTAAACCTAACATAAAATTCATGGGGAGAAGATACAAATAGATGCTCCATTGGGAGAACATGGTAGCAGATAGTGGGAGATTGATATTGTGTATGAGGTTGTTGTAAATGGCTGCAACAAGAAGGAATGTTTATACGAAAATCAATCATTGTTGTAGTATGAGATTTGTAGAAAACAATGTGAAAAGAAGGGCAAGGTTCCATTCTTGGAATATCTGGGTTTAATAACATAGGGTCACTAGGTGAATTAAGGTGCTCTAATAGACTAGATAACGATGATTTCTTCACCATAATATATAAATAGTGGGTGTGACTTTTTTTCTTAAGAACGAAGATGTCCAAGATTTCCACCAAAAAGCTTGAGAAAAATTGGGAAAGTGTTTGGACAGGTTCCTTCAAACTTGAAGTTCTGATGTACAATTTTGTGATAGCTTCAAGACTAATGTTCCATTGGGTGGGGGAGAAAGTTTTGGGGTCCCAAAATGGCATGAGCCACAATAGTGGGAAGTTCAAGCCAGCTTTAACATTTGAGCAACCTTGAGAGAGTCAATTCATGTCTAATCTATCTTAGAACTTGTCTACACTAACATTCATGGTGAAAAGGGGATCAAAAGAGGGAAAGGGTTTAAAGAAATGTATAAAAATAAAGGCTGTGTTATATTAGTAAATTGGAAACTCTGTAAAGAAAATTAGAGCACAAGAGCACAATGCGCAAATAATGTGGAATCGTAATCTTGTTTCATATTGCAAAGGGTGAGAAGGGTTTCTTGGGGACTTTGATGGAAATAATTAATGCCCAAAGAGAGTGTTCACTTTTCACTTGGTTATGATTATTTCAGTGCAACTAAATGTATGCTCTTTTGGCATATAAACAATAGGTATAATTGGCCTCCGAAAAAGGGATCTCTAGGATTCCAAGTTACACTGTCCTGGCTGGGAGGAAATGATTTTATTACTTGATAAAATTGTTTTGATCAGGTGGGCTGGAGAAATATACTACATTAGAGTGAAAAATGCCATAGTTAAACCACAAAACTAAACTTAAAAAGGCCTATTAGAATTTTTTCGTGGTCCCCATGCTAACCCTTAAATCATGTTCCAACATTGACGAGTTGTTTCTTTTTGGCCTACTATTAGTTTGAATATAGTTCTAGGGTTTTAACTGTGCTTTTGAATAGGTCACATACTCATGTGGTTGTAACAATGAGTTTGATAACAATTCTTGATGAAACACTTTTTAATTTTCTAATTTTTTCATAATGTTATTTATGGACGTTACAAACTAATTTTGCATATATATTTTTTGCCAGTTATAACAGGCTCCAAAAATTATTAATATGACATTTGCTAATTTATAGATTTCTGAGTAGTGATTCAGTCCCTTTGGCATAAAAAAGGTATGAAAGAAGGCTGCTCATATTTATTAAAATAATCTTTAATTCAATTGATCTCATGTAAATACTGCCTTTATTATGGATTTGCAATTTTATTTTTTATACTTTTATATTGTTCATGTTACACATTGAGGTATATCAAGTATACTAGATGGATGATATGAATAACTTCTGGTTTTAATTGAGTCCATGTTTTATCATTGGTACTATATTGCCAGTTCTTTATTGGTTTAGTTGGAAACTCTAATTGCTGTTTCAGGATTATTCAGCCAACTTAATTTCTACTATTCTCGAGCTTCAATGTAGCATGTGATCTATTCTCACTGAGGTGTTTGGACAGTATCATGATAAGTGCTAATGTTTAATATTAATTGGGAAAGCAATTGATTGTACAGTTAGATGCTACGGGGAGACCTGATGAGAATTTGCTTATTGAAATAATTGGCGGTTTACATCTTGCTGGCTCAGAAACTTCTCTTTACGATTTAGTTAAGAGAAAAGTATCTTTATCTCTACAAAAGGGCCAGCTTCGCACCAACATTTTCTTCCAGCCTGGCCATCTAGCAAGTTTGGAGGTAGACTATTTATTGCACGTAGTTTTGCATATTGTGGTGATACTAAGTTTTGCAAGGAAAGGGAATTGTTACATCTTTCTCTCTTTTCTCTTTTCTAATTCCAGTTACGTCACTTGCAACTTGATGAATTGGAGCTAGCTTCCTTGCGTGGAATGGTACAAAAGGTTTGTAATCTTTCTGTCTAATACATTCTCTCCATATTAGGCCCCTGGCTGGTAGACGTCTAAGACATTGATTAGATGTACACATGTAAGGGAAAAAAGGTTTGTAGTTCCTTCTGCTGATTTTTTTTTTTCTAAAAGTAGGCTGTTGGTGAAATTATCCAAGTTAGTACATCACCACCATCCATTTGAGCATGCACACACACAGATAGATAACCATTGTATACAAATTCTCTTTGATATTTACCTATTACAGAGAGCTATACAACTTTATGCTTAAAGTTTTGACTATGTAAATTTCATGTATAGCTTGACAAATAATAATTCACCAAAAATTTATTAATATTTTTTTTTGCAGAAATGATCAATGCTATCGAGATGATACATTATTCATTTCCTATCTTCACAGTATTGTACAAATTTAGTCTTGTTATCCTCGTCTTGTGTCCAAACTGTGCAAATTTATTCTTCTTAATCTCAATAGAAATAAAATATTAAAATATTAGTTTAGCTTTTATAACTAGAAAATAAGATGTCTCATTAATTTTTGAATACAAATCTTACCTACCTCTATACAGTCTTGACGAAATTTGGTTAACTTGTTTATTTAGGCTACCTATCTGTGTGACTGTTAAGCTCATACCACTTCATGTATTGTGTATGAATGTTCCTCACCAAAATCTCTTTAAGTACTTGAGGTTGAATTAGATCAGCATGCATGATGACGTCCTTCTAACCACATTTTGTTGCTTGGCTCTGGAAAAAGGCCATAAGTATTTGCTCGTTTGGCTATAAGAGAAGGTAATAAGGACCACATTTTGCTGCTACATAATTGTTATATCATTTTGATGAATAAGTGTATAATATATCACTTGTATAAAGGAGTACCTTGCACCATTCACGCAAACAACAAAAAACTTCGAAACATGACAAACAAGAACAATTAACTAAGCTGCTAAGCTGAAAGAATAATAAACTCACTAGGAGTTGGAGGTGGACCATGGTCATTAAGATTACCTCAATTGTTGTGAAGGCCATGGCTGTCCAGAATTGATTCCCAACTTGTTATAGTGCTTTCTTTTGTCCTGCTCTCCATTTGGTGCTTGAGTTTCATTTCTAGTGGGAGAAATGAGTAAATGCAAGCAAGGAATTTCACCATGTTCAACGAACTTTAAGCACCCTTCTCACATGGTAGTGAAATGGTAGGGGACAATAAAGTTTGTGAAGATCAGCCATGACGACTTTGATCCTAATTTTTGTACTAAGGTGGCAAATAACCATGTGAGGCATGACAATTGTGTTTTTGAGCACTAGAAGCATGTTAATGCTGATGCTCTTGAGAAGTAGATTTACCGCTGTGGGTGGCCAAGGTTGATAGGACTAACAATCGTACAAGGTGCATTGCGAAATGGTCAAGAAGTATGTAGGAACCTCTTGCAGAAATTTCCTATTTGTAT
This sequence comes from Thuja plicata, assembly GCA_018584345.1. Classification (NCBI taxonomy): domain Eukaryota; kingdom Viridiplantae; phylum Streptophyta; class Pinopsida; order Cupressales; family Cupressaceae; genus Thuja; species Thuja plicata. Next base: position 401,053 of record MU223652.1, read on the forward strand.
GTTGTTACTGATCAAATGTTTCAGACTTTCTGTAGTTCTGAGTTTGTAAGGGTTTATGCTTGCATAGAAATGTTTGTCTCAGAATTGCAGATTTAAGAATGTAAATTATGTATTTCAGACTTCAGTGCATGTACATCAACAGAAATGAGAAAATATGACAGAAATCTTTTGTATCATGCCATCAAATTATGATTCCTTAATAGTAGAATTATAGAGCAGAGATACATAAATTTCTGACCTCATTTGTACAGAAATTATTACATTCAGACCAGCATCTACAGGAATGAGTGCATATGATTAATCAGTTTTCACAAAATTAACAGCCAGCAATTGACCTTTGCCTGTGGCGATTAAAGAAGGTGCTGTTACAGAATGAACTGCTTCATTTGTCTAGCTCACGCTGCCCTTTATTGGATGGCTGGAGATGTAGAAAGTGCTCACCCCAATACAGACCAGCACTACAAATCTCAATACCTTCCAAGGATATACTTAAGTGATCGATCTCTTCTTCTGTTGATTGCTTAGATATGATTCCTTTTACGAATTCGATTGGGTCTTTCCCCTGTGAATATGGCCAACAGAAGGTCGAATGACTGCAGAAAATAATGTCTTCAGACTACCTGAAATACTTCTACCTTCTTTCTGGAGTCACTAATTCTTCAAACATCCAAATGAATAGGGTTGCTGAAGATGGAAGTGTCCCAAATATGCCTCAAGCTATCCTTAAATTACCACATCCAGGTCCACTGATACCCACTCTGAGGTATAGTAATTCACGTCACGGTATATAATATTGCCTAGTATCAATAGACAATGTCTAAATCCCCAGCCTTAACATGAAACTGTTAAGTTTTAGGATAGCTGCAAATGTAATAGCACTCTATGTTGTATGTGTTTTTCAAATGCAACAATCTCTCTTTCATTTATATTCAGAATGAGGCTAGGAGAGACATGTCCCTTCATGGGACATGTCTATTCATTATTATGAAATTAATATAATGACAATTGATTATGTATATATATATATATATATATATATATATCAATGTATAATAATAATATCTATTATTATTATATATATTGGTATGTATATGTATGTGCTTAATTTAATCTATTCTCATAATATTAATATCTCATTCATTTTATTTGATCGAAGCTACAAACATCAACACTCCCTCTTAGCTAGGGAAGATAAAATCCATCAAAATGTAATTCACAATAAGCTCATAAATTGTGAAAGTCTGTTCATAAATTCTTTTATCAGAGATATGGTCTTACCAGGAATATCAGATCTCATGATATTCACCATAAAAGATTCATAAAAATATCATTTCATGATATTGAGAACATTGCCCTGTAGAATATCAACTCTCAAGATATTCACCAAGTGCTCAAAGTAATGGCCTACCAACATCAAATCTCATGATGTCCACCAAGTACTCAAGAGTTCATAAAGATATCATCTCATGATATCGAGAGCATTGG
>MU223652.1:415552-440971 GCA_018584345.1 Thuja plicata
TCAGGCAACGTCTCCCTCTTGATCCCCTTTTCTTCCCTCTCGAGTGCGCCACCACCAAGTTTAACCTCCTCTTCGCCTCGATATTGGATCCTGACCTTTTGTCCTTCCCTCATACGACTACCCACCGTTCCCTCCTAGGTCCAGGAACACTTGTCCTATGAACAAATGGTACGATGAGGATTGCAAACCCCACGACTGGGCCCTGTGTTCTGCCTTCATTCATAATTGCCCCTCCTTCGCCGACTTCAAAGGTTCCTATCATCACCTCTTGCTCAAAAAGTGTCTCTTCATCTCCCAACGTAGAAGGGCCCTCCGTGCTGCTCTCATCCATTCCCCTAAGTCCTTCTGGTGCACCCTTTAAGCCCACTTTCCACCCTTCTGGCCGATCTGAACCATGTCTTCGTGGCTGCCCATACCTCTGCACTTTATGACATCCCCGACTAGCCAAACATTCAAACTACCCCCCCTCTCATTGCCACCTCTTGACCCATACGAACATCAGAGATGCAGTTAGATCCCTTAGCAACAGTAGGGCTATTGATGAGGAGGGGTTCTAGGTTGAGTTCTTCAAGCATTGCTTCACCATCCTTGGCCCCTACCTACCCAACCTTTTCAACCATGTGGTCCGCATAGGGTTTCCCCCCACCTGGTCACACCGCATTATTCATCCGATTCATAAGTTGGGTCCGGCCTCTGATTCCAACAATTACAAAACCATCATGGTTGGCCACACCTTCTCCAAACTCTATGCCATAGTTCTTCACAACATTCTTTCTAGAATGTTAGATCAACGTGGCATCTGTGCTAGAGGGCAAGCTGGTTTCAAGTCAGGTTATCAAACCACCGACCACATTCCGACTCTTCGGGCTATTGTTGAGTAGGCTAGGCATCGCTCCTCAAAGGTCTATTGCTGTTTTGTGGATTTCCGCAAAGCGTTTAATTCCATTTCGAGGATGGGCTTGTTTCAGAGACTTAATGACATTGGGATATTTGAGACTCTTATTAGTGCCATCATGAGACTTTACGAGGTCGTTCTGGGGCGCCTGAGGACCTCTAGTGGTCTTTCCGACTTCATGAGGAGCACCATCAGTGTTAAATAGGGCTTCCCCCTGTCTCGCTCTTTATTCAATATCTACATTGATGAGTTGGAGGGGTTTCTGCATGAGCATTCTCAAGTTGAGGATGGCTCCTTGCTTCACCAAGTTCTTATCTCTATTTCGCTTTTTGTCAATGATGTGGTTTTACTGGCCCTTCTCTTGAGGTTTTGCAGAGGCATCTTGGTGGCCTTGTGGCTTTTTGTGATCTTGGTAAGTTCACCGTGAATTTGGGGAAGAAAAAAGGTGATGGTCTTCAATTGCCTCAAGACCTCCCACCTGCACTTTTTCTTCGGAGGGGGGGAGGTGGAGATCTCCCCTTCTTACACTTACTTGGGAGTTAAGTTCTCCAACCCCCGTTTTAGTTTGAGACCGGTCCTCCTGCCGCGTATCAACAAGGGTTATGGTTCTTTGGCCCTTCTTTAGAGATAGTGCTTCCGACATCACTTCTAGGACACCTCGTCCAAGCTGACACTTATGGACACTTTGATTAGACCTACTGTTCTTTATGGATTAGTGGTTTGGGGGCCTTGTCTTTTGGATTCTGATTGGGCTTCGACGTAGCGGGTCCAGGTTCTCCTTCTCTGGCAGATTATTAGATGCAGGCAGTCCATTCCTCATTATAATATCCTTGCTAAGTTCGGGGCTCACCCCTTCAGGCTTGGAGCCATCTTTGACCTTGTTTGGTTCTTGCATCACTTTTGTGGTTTTGCTGACTCTAGTGAGGGGTGTCAAAGATACCGCTACCTCATTGTTCTTCTGAGCTCCTTGCGGCTTTTGCTCCTTTGGGTCGGGCCCGTTGTTGGTTTGTTGGGGTCTCGACCCTCCTGGGTTCCATAGGGATTGAGATAGATTGTCTCCCTCCTTTTCAGTACTCTCTTTACACTCCTCACTTTCTTCTCCCATCTAGACACGAGTTGAACAGGTGTATAAGGACAGACTCATTGTTCGTCCCTCTTACTTATCTCACCATTGGGTGCATGCCCTCCAGATCCCTCTTGGTTCCTTCAGAGTGGGCTCGCATCGTCTTCGCATTGAGACTGACCACTAGGTGGCTAGGGAGCATAGGATTTGCTATTTATGCAACATGGACGAGGCTGAGACTGAGGAGCATTTCATTTTCTGCTGCCCTATATACAATGCGATTAGAGGTAGATTATATTGCCTTTCCAGGGAGGTTCAACACTTCTCGACATTTTTCAGATTCACTGATCAAAGGTGCCTCGCTATTTACATTTAGGAGGCCACTAGACTCAGGGACCATTCACTGCAGCATTAGCATCAGAATCATCACCAACATCATGCCACCACACAGTCTTGTCAGCTTATCACCTTCTTCGTCAGTGGGGTTTGCTCTGGGCGTGGTTCTAAGCAACAACTAGACCCCCCTTCTAGCTATTCCCAGCCTGCGAACCCCCGGGTGAAGCGTAGGAAGCGGTTGGGACTCCTCCCTGCTTGCTCTTCGGGTTATCCTTTGGTTATGAGGCTCTTTTTGGCAATGCAGATTCTGTAGCGGGTTTTTGGGTTTGGGTTCTCCCTGTTGTTGTTCCCTTCCCTCCCTATCGCCTCTCTCTTTTTGTTTTCAGTTGTTGTTTATTTGTTTCTGCTGCTCTTTTTCGGACACCGTTTGGTGCTCCTACTTTGGGTTGGTACCTTGTATTGTTCTCGGCAGTCCTGTGGACCCGCTTTGTGGTCTTGTGTTGGACATTAATAGATTTATCTTATCTTATCTACCAACTGAGATTATATAAGTTCCAGATTACAGTTTCTATATGAAATGAGAGGGCTGTAATCTCAGTTTGCTTTTCATGCATGATTGATTATTAGTATACGAAAATTGGCAAATCTGAATATTTTGATATGATGAGTTCAAAATTGTTATAATTGCTTTAGCTATTTGCATTTGTTGGTAAACAATCAGAAATTACAAATATATACCAAAAAAATCCAAAAAAGGAAATTACATTTGATTGCATACAGTAAGATTCTATTGAAATTAATAACCAGAATTTCTTCATTATGGAGATCCAGAAATGCAAACTTGATTAAATTTGCAAATAGAATGAATCAAGATGCCCGATTTATCATGCCAAACCTTAAAAATCCAAATGCTCAGTTCAATGAGAAATATTGAGTGTGTGCAGAGACTGTGCTATACAACTTATTAATTCTGGAACGTGAGTGCAGAATTCCAAAACTAAAACCTTTTACTTTTTCAATGTATATTTATAAAGTAATTCACTTATTATGCTTGGTCTTAAGCAGTGAAATGAATGATTAGGGGAGGAAATGGCAAGGGTAATCAATTGTGAACAAATATCATTACAATAAGAGGAAATAAAACCGCAAATAGTGTTGAGTCAAATATTGCAGATCGGATTAAGATATTTGTTTGTGAAACTTGCACACAAAAGCCATAGTAAGATGTGCAAAATCATACAGAACTGATGTGCTACCAAATAGGTTGTGTGAAAAAAACAATTGTTTGGGGGTTCAGCCACTTGCTCATATTTTCTTTCCTTCAATTCTTAGTGTTTCGTTTGTTTCAGAGTAGAGTCCTTTGCCCCAATACTTATTGAAAATTTATGTACTTTTGACTCTCATTAATCTGATTGATCATCTGAGGATTTATATATATATTTTCTTTTTTCTTTTTTTATATTCATAAAATTAATTGTCCATTGTTCATCTTTTGATGGATTTCTATAAAAGAAGTTCAAACAATGAAGAGAAAATAAAACATGATAAAATTAATTGGTTTGTGTTAATCTTTATCAGCACAAGTGAAACATGTGTAGAATGAATGGAGGAGTAAAAATGCTAGTTTGGTATTTAGAAAGGGAAATTGACTGGATTTGAAAATCTATTTTAATATGCTCGGAATTAAACAGTTTGTTTTAGTGAAGGTTTTTGTTCCATGGGATCTCCTTTTTTTGAAATAACATTTTGTAATTTCTGTTTGCACCATAATATAAATTTTGATCCAATAAGAAAACCATCCTCTGGCACTGATTTGTTGCATTTTTTCAGGCAGAAATTCAACTTAATTTTCAGAAAAGGAGGGGTCAAGGAAATTTATCAGTTATGCGACCGAGGTTTAGTGGTGTGCAGGGTGAATCACTGGATCTTTCTGCTCGTTGGTCCGGAGATGTGGTGAGACTGATTTGTTTAATGGGGATAATGGTTTTAGCAAGTTAATAGTAGCAGGCTGAAATTCTGTATTTAAAAGTTGAACTTACCTTAATGTTTTTTAGTATAACCCTTTAAAATCTAGTTTACAATGGTCATTCAATGGCCATTTCTGTTTTATTATTATTATTGACTCTTTCATATTGATTAGAACTATGTATTTAAGGATGGATTAGTAACCTTTAAATTTGGTGGAGTATATGGTTTATAAGTAAATTAGATGTATTCGCAGTGTATTCACCAATTTCAAAGGTCCCGAATGTCAGTGAGTCAAAGAAACATAGAAGCAAATTATGACACAGACATCATTGTTTGACCAATCATTAATATATTTTGTTCAATCTGTAATTGTAATTATATTAAATAAACAAAGAAGATCTCATGCTCATATAGCTACCTCTAATTTTAAGTTTTGTTTCATGTGATCGTGTCTTTAAAATTGCGTGGTGATATATGTTTAGTTGAAGTGTTGAAAATCAACACAAAAAATAATCTAAGAATGAACATGACTAACAATGATTTGAATTAAGTGGGTAAGTCAGGGAATAAAATAGTGAAGGAACTTATTGTATTAGAATTAGCAATTGAAAAGAAAAAGTTCAAAACAGCATCGATGATTACTAAAGTAGCTGAATAAAATTGCTTTTTAACTCAACATACAACATATACAAAATGAGAAATCTCTGTAGTTAGCAAAGTAATTTAGTTAATTTTGTTAGTTGGCATGCGGTTAGTAGTTCTCAACAATCATTGACCAGTTTATATACTTGTATTGTAAACAAGATAAGGAGACCACATGTATGGAATTTTCCTGAACTAATTTTGCATAGACTCATAAATGATATATATTAAGAACTCTGTGTAACTTCTGTTACAAATTCTTCATATTTTCTCACATTCATTACACTTTTTACTGTCTGTTATTCAATCAATTAGACTTAGGAACTAAGCTTAATTGATTGAATATCGTGGAGTAACTACTGTTATGAACTAATTCCGTTTAGACTAATGAATGAAATATATCGAGAAATTTTAGGTGACTGCTGTTATGAATTCTACATAGTTTCTGGCATTCATTAGACTGTTTACTTCTTGATATTCAATTAGCCAAACAGGATAATGAATCCCAAATATTATGATGAGGTCATAACAGCAGTTGCACAAAGATTTATTCATATATTTCATTGCGTCTATAAAAAATCAGCTCAGGGAAATTCCACACATGTGGTCCCCTTTTCTCATTAACAATAAGTATATAACTTGGCTGACGGTTGTTGAAAACTACCAACCATCAGCAACAACCAACTGTTTACATCCAAGAACTAAATATTGCAATCATAGATGGACTACTCGGTGAAAACATGGCATGTCCGGGCTTTTCAACTAGACTAGAAACTCGTGACTAAAAATCACTGGGTTTAAGGCGAAGTAATTCCATGACAAAAACTCAGCTTCTGCATAAAACTCGGCTTCACAAAACCTCGGTGTTTTTCACAAAACTCAGCAATTCTCTGCAAACACTCAGCTCAACAAAAACTCTGCAATTTCTGACTAACAAAACAAATATAATTATTTTGCTAACTACAATCCCTGTAGAAGAAACATACATGTTCTATATTTCTTGCATGCTTTAAATTTAGCTATTATATCTCAAGACAATACAAAAACAGAAAACTTACGAAGTAGTCAATTAGATCTCTCTACGAGAATTGAAGAATCACCATATTTATTGCAACATTGGTCGTTGCAAGTTGAAACACAATCAGATAAACAAAATCTTACTAGAAAATTGAAACTCTTTGTTGGAGTTATTTATTCTTGGCCCATGATTGTTGGGTCATATATCCAAGTTCCCAACTCGAAATACAAAGTTCAGATATGTGTTGGAAAGCTTAGGTCACTAACTAATTGCGATGTCCCCTTTTCGAAAATAGGATTTAATAATAAATATTAAAAATAAATTAATGAACAAATAAAAATAATAATATATTATTAATGGATAATATAATAGTAATATAATATTTATTAATATAATAATAATTAGCAATTAACAAAATAATAAAATAATATTGTAATAATAACTAAAATATTTATATCAGTATAATATATTATCATTCATTATAGCATAATAAATGTGATATATATATATATATATATATTAATAATAAAATAAATAATAATTAAAATGTAAATAGATAAATTACTAATAATAAATTATAATATTCATTTACAAGGTAACTATCAATTGAGATGCTAGTACGATCAAATAAATGAAGTTAATAAGGAAATACATTAGAACAAGCAAATATAATCACAGACAAAGACAGATGGATATCATAGTCAATGATTCATTATGGTGTCACATGGTCTGAAGGATATAATTACACTTAATAAGAGAAATATTGGATCAGCGACTAATTCTTAAGGAATTTAGGCTTCACTTTATTAAGTGTGGTATGACGTGTTTAGATAAATCAGTGTTGCAAGATGCGATTACCATATTCTAAAGGATAAGAATCGATAGATGAGGGGTGAAGTTGAACGTTGATATTAAGTATCAAAGTAAATATGGGAATCAGAGTAAAGGGAAAATGCATATAAGACGATATGTACATGGTTAAGTCAGCAATGTATTACGGTGGGATTTGTTTAATCAGCAAATAAAGAAACGATTCAAATTGACATATTAATGATGAATCAACATAGGGTAGCAACTTGTTAAAATGCAGTTAAACAATCATGAAGGATACGTTTAAGCACTAATTAAGGAAAAGAAGTTATAAACCATTTGAGTATGAATAGATGAATTCAAAAGAGACATATCCCTTAAAAGTTTACAACCTTTCAGCTTGCATGGTATATAAGAACAATCAAATCCATTCCACAAGGCATCGATCATTTTCTACTTCTTATCTCAAATCCATTTGTAGATTGACCAAACTAAGCAGTGACCTCTTATGCATCGAATGATAAGGTATATGGAAGAATTGATATCTTGTTCTTACTCTAATCTGAAAGTGCTCAAGTCGAGCAGCAGAAGTCTACAGAATGGAGGCATGTATTTCAAGTAAATAAATCAGGAAAAAGCTTCATGACCGTCTGCATACTGATAAAGATTTCAACCAGATAAGGCCCACAAGTTGTAAAGCTTATAGTGGGTAGACATACAGAGTTAATACATGATCTAAAAGGCATATATCAGACACATCATATATTTCTACAACAGTACACTATCCAAATTGCATATACGTTAAGGAAGATATCTGGAACAACGAAATTCATTGTAACTCTTGATTCATATCAGATCATATAGCTCCTACATCAATCCTTTATTTCAGATCGTCACTAAGCTCCAGTGTTTAGATGGATATAAGCGATAACAGCTTTATAATATAAGTTTGGTATTTGCCTCCACAATTATTAATAAAAATCGCTTATCACATTCAAATAGGTCTAATCAACAATCAAGCTTGCTCACTTATCAAGCTAATAAGACCTTATTACATGAAAGCAAAACAAAATCCAACCAAGCGACCACATGAGCCACTTGGAGACATGGGTGCTCCTGCACTAGTTGGTGCCTTAGCTGATTGGAATTAGTGCTTCGAGGACGATTGGTGCTCTTTGGGAGTCGGTGGTCAAACTGAGGTTGGTGCCTTAACTAATCGGAGGTTGTGCTATGAGGAGGGTTGGTGCTCTCTGTCAGTTGGTGCTCACTTATCTAATTTTGGTTTGTGCCCATTTTTTAATGAAAGCTATTGTGTGCTGTGGTTTTTACCTGAGAATGTTTTCCACGTGAAATTCGGTGTTTGTGTCTTGATGTTTGCTCTCAATGTTTTATGTGATTTCGTGATTTTAAAAGTTGAAATACTAATTCACCTCCCTACCGTCTATGAACTTTCGTGTGCACTTCAATTGTTATCAACGTTGGGCCTTCAGAAAAAGAGCTTAAATGCTTGGAGGTTGATCCTGATTGCGAACATGGGTTCTCATGAAGGTCTTGCTATGAATAGAGCACCCTTATTTGATGGCGCTAACTATTCATTCTGAAGTGTTTGAATTTGTACTTATCCAATGTCTCCTTGTTTTGATGTTTGGAGAAGTGTGGAGACTGGCTACACAATTCCTTTAGCTCCTACAATGAATACTGTTGGGAAGAAGGCTTTTGAACATAATGCAAAAGCTATGAATGTGATCTTTTGTGGTTTGTTAGAGACAAAATTTGTGAAAGACATGCATTGCAATGCAGGTAATGAGATTTGGGAGAAACTTAACAAAACATATGAGGAGATGATAAGGTTAGAAAGGTAAAGCTTCAGACTTAGAGAAGAGATTTTTGAAGTCTCATAGATAAGATAAGATAAGATAAGATAAATTTATTAATGTCCAACAAGAGACCAACAAGGGTCTAGGGGACAGGAAATGTACAGGAAAAGGAGCAGCCAACCAAAAGACCACAAAACAGTGGCTGGGGAAGAAAGCAAGCAAGAACAAGAAGAGATTATTAAAGTCTCAAGATGCAAGAAGAGGAAAATGTTGGTGCTTATTTTCTGCGAGTAGATGAAATTGTTAACACCATTAAAGGTTTATGAGATAAGGTTGAGGAGTCCACTGTAGTTCAGAAAATTTTAAGGCCTCTTCCCTTGTGTTTTGATGCAAAGGTTTCTGCAGTTGAAGAGGTGAAGGAACTTGATAAGTTGACTGTTGATGAGCTTCATGGCATTCTAGCAACCTATGAAATGGGGACAAGTATTGATTCTTCATCCAAAAATTAGGCAGCCTTCAAAGTGTCGATGAAATGAAAAGACACGGAGTGTGTATCTAGGGAAAGTTCTAATGAAGAATCTGATTTTGAAGAAACATATTTAATAAGGAAGTTGAAGAAAGGTTCAGAAAAACATAAAGGCAAGTTGCCCTTCAAGTGCTTTGATTGTGGTAAGCTAGGACATTTTGCAGCTAAATGTCTATATGCCAAAAGCGAGGACAACAATTCTGAAAAAGGAGCCCAAGTCCAACAAGACGTATAAGGGAAAAGAGAAGAAATTTCAGAAATCCAAAAAGAGTCTCTATTCAAAGGAAGAAAGTAGTTTATCCAATGTTAGTGATGAAGAGTCTTCAAGTGAAGAAATATTGTTCATGGCCATAGGATAGGAACATGATGAAGATCAGGAACATGAAGATTCTACCGATGAAGAAGGAGAAGTAGATCTTGAAGATGAGCTAATTAGTGCGTTAAGTGAAATCAAGAGACTTTGAAAGAAAATCAAAGTTTGAAGTTGCTGCTACAAGAAGATAATGAGGCAAAAGCCAAGACATCTCAAGCTCTTGGAGAAGCAGATAAATTGATAGGTGATTTGAAGGTTCAGGTTGAAGAAGCAAAGAAAATAGAAGAAGAAATTTGAAATCAGCTTAAACTTAAGGAAGAATACTATGAAACACGTGTAGTTGAAATTGTTTCACTAAGAAAGTTAGAATAATCTCCGACCTAGTGGAATCATGAGTTCACGACAAATCAGAAAAATCATGTTCTTGGACAAGATCATTGGCTCACAAAATTGTCTACTAATAAAAATGGAGTTGGTCTTGAAGAAGGTCAAAGCTCTAAGTCTACAAAAGAACAACATAAGACAAATGTTGATAGCACAAAGGATTCAATATCAAAAGTCAGAAATAATGCTTTGAAGAGGCCTCCTATCTCAAAACAAGCACATATGAACAGGTTTAATAATTCTTTCTTTTATGGTCATTGTTTCTCTTGCAATTATTTTGGACACAAGGCAACTAACTACAGATGTTTGCAAGAAATGATTTCAGACTTCTGAATAAGAATTCTTTTGCTCCTCTAAGGAACTACAATGTTGTATGTTATAAATGTAATAACTGTGGTCACTCTACAAAAGTTTGTAAAAGTGGAATGGCAGATTTCTCTCATTAGAACAAGAAGGTTGAAGCTAAGCAGGTTGCTAAAGTTTGGAGGAAGAAGTAGAATGAAGTATTAGAGGAATCCTTGTTTGTGCAAACAACCCTTCATGCACAAAAAGGAAAAGACATATGGTATATAGATAGTTGCCGTTCTAGGCATATGATTGGAGACAAGAGCAAGTTTATCACTTTGAAAAGGACTAATGGAGGTAAGGTAAGATTTGGTGGAAATACATTTGCAAAAATCAAAGGTACAAGTACGCTTGTTTTTTATGATGGTGAGACAAAAGTTGAGAATGTTTTATATGTTGAAGATCTAAAATACAATCTTTTAAGTGCGAGTGAATTGTGTGATCAAGGACACAGTTTGGTTTGCAATCCAGATTGTTGTGAAATTAGAAAAGATGGTAAACATATTGCTGATGCAAGTAGGGCTGCTAACAATCTATACATTCTTGATAATATCATGAGCGAGAGTTTGGGAGTGATTTCACTCTATCATTGAATTGCTGGTTGGACTTAGGGGGAGTTTTCATTGTCACATTCTAGTAGCCTTGTTTTAGTTATGCAGGATGGTTTCAGTCATTGATTTCAATGGGGGAGTAGTAAGTTAGGGGAAGCGGTATTATTTCAGAGCTTCTTTGTTTCAGGTTGGTTTCCAATGGAGTTGCCATCAATAACAAAGGGGGAGATTGTTGAATATTTTGTCATTGATGTTAAAGGTTGATGATCAAGGTCGTATAAATCTTGGAGGATTACTCTAAGTAACAATGAATTCGAATGAGTAGCCTGGTTGTTTACTTTAGGTGCTTGAGCTGCTAAGTTGCGTGCTTGAGCTACTTGGTTACTTATTTGGGCTACTTGGTTGTCTTGTTGAGCTACTTGGTTACATGGTTGAGGTTCATAGTTCTCTTGTTTAGCTACTTGCTTACTTGGTTGAGTTTCCTGGTAGTTTGGTTGAGCTACCTAGTTGTCTGGTTGAGCTACCTAGTTGTCTAGTTGCTCTATATTTACAATGTTTTTGGATGACTATAGAAATTAATGTTAGATGACTTCATTTTAAACAGGTTCATTTATTTATTCATTCTATTTTGGGTATGACAACTTTAGGTTGTTTTGTAATGTTTTTCTGAGTGGGGCATTAAAAGTTTAGCGTAGGACCTCTTATGGGCTCATTTCTTTAATATGTTGTTGTCCTCTATTGGTTGTGATGGCTTGAAGATTTTTAACATTTGGTTTCTTTGTGTGTGAGGTGGCTTCAATTCTTGTAATGTTCTTCTATAAAGATCGATTCTTCAACCATTGATTACATTCGTGGACAATATTTAGTTGAGCATATTATTTGGTTATTGGCGATGACTGAGTGGTGTGTTACTGTCTATATCACAAGGGATTGAAGGAGCTTTGAGCTACTTTTTATATTGCGGGGGATGTTTTTTAGTATGACGGCTTTTCCACGTGAAATTCGGTGTTTGCGTCTTGATGCTTGGTCTCTCTATGTTTAATGTGTTTTTATGATTTTAAAAGTTTAAAGTATTGATTATCCTCACCCCCCCACCCCTCCTCAATATTTCCATGTACTCTTCACCTAGGACATTGAAGAGACTAATATGTGCATCATGAGCTGGTTGTTTTTACATATATGTATAGTGGTGTCTTGTTGCAGCCAAGTTGGATTGGTAGAAGAAGCACTACCTCAATGTCAAGCTAAAACAAAGATTATTGAATTGATATATATCGGAAATAGCAATTGATATCTTGTGTAACATCTTTACTTGGTTTAAATTGCAATTATTTGATAATGTAAGAAGGTGGAATTGGGTAATTGTCCCAGCTAATAAACCTAACAACTTGTGAGAAGAACATTTCAGATGGGCAGAGTTGAGGATCATTCAAGGATTATTACAAAGTTAATAATAGAATGAATCCATCAAAACAATATAATAACTCTCAAGAAAGACTTATTTATTTGGAGTGCTAAAACAAGCAAGCAATAGTAATGAACCTACGCCGTTGGAATGGAAATCAATCCATCATCACTCAATATCCAACCTTGCATATGACTACAGCTAGTTCAAGATCGACATTCCCATCTAAAGTGGAATGACTAGAAAGTAATGAACCTACACCGTTGGACGTAAGTGATCAAATTCAACAAGATTGGTTAAAAGGTCTACAACAATATTAGAAATGGAAATCAATCCATCATTACTCAATCTCCAACCTTGCATATGGCTATAGCTAGTTCAAGATCGACATTCCCATCTAAAGTGGAATGACTAGAAAGTAATGAAACTACGCCGTTGGACGTAAGTGATCAATTTCAACAAGATTGGTTAAAAGGTCTACAACAAGATATGTCTCTAGAAGACTACATTGATCTACGGATGAAGTACCAACCTAAGGAATAAATAAGCCATCACCTAGACCTAAGGAGGGGAAGCAAAGAGCATGAGCACTTTAAAGGAAAAAAGAAGAATGACTGCAATTCAAAAATTGCATCAGGAGTCTCATACATACACTCCTCACAACAAATGTTATTAGAGGCATTGGAAGTGATTGCGCCAAAAGAAGAAAGTCCAATTGTGATACATAAAACCCTAAGAAAGGACAAATCAAGAGATGATCATCAAGCATCACATCCTACTCATAAGGTAGTCACCAAATGTTCCAAGGATGGTGGGATTGACCTCACATCATCTCAAGGATCATGGCCAAAGGATAACATAATAGATATTGAAGCAAGGAATCATAGTTCAGGTCATATGAAGTTGTTTAAGGATGTCAACCGAAATTCTCTTTCGTCTTTTGAAGAAGGCTTATCATCTATGGTTGTAGATGAGAGAAGTTGATGCAGGAGCATCCTGGGGTAGTTGGCAATCCTGTGTCACCCAAAACATGTTTTGGTTTGATTTCTATTTTAGTAGTTAGCTTGGTTGGAGACCTGTGGTGTTCGGTCACTTTGGTGGTAGTCCTTGGTTGAAAGATGTCGTGCTTCATTGTTGGACTCGGTGACTGGACTCGGTGGTGTTCGGTGTTGCTGTGATATTCTACTCGGGGTACACTGCTCGGTGGTAGTTGCTCGGTGTGTGCAACTCGGTGGTGTCTTGCTCAGTAGCATGTTACTCGGTGGTGTCTGTTCGGTGGAGTTTTGCTCGGTTGTGTCTTTCACCGGGTGGTTTGGCTCTCGGTGTGCTTGTTTACCGACTGGTTGTTGGGGTTCACCGACTTGTGTTTATGGATTGAGCGGACATTGGAGATTGCATCTGTGATTTGAGGGGGTCATTGGGATCGTGCTGAGTTCCGAGGCGTGCGGATTTGTGGCATTGGATCTTGTGTGGACCTAAATCTGCGTTGGTGCATTCTTCTATGTATTTTGTTATTATTTGTAGCCGACTGGTGCATTTAATATCCGTTCATTGTAGAGTGTATGGCCGATTGGGTCATTTAATTATTGTTTACAAGCCAACTTGTGGCAAGTGTGTATAAAAGAGTCTAGGTTGATGTTTAGAGAGAGAGAGAGGCATGGGAAGATAGATAGAGGATAGCAGAGTAAGCTAATAAGATGAAAGATTGTAAGTTGCTGCAGATAGTTGTAAGTGGGTAGATAAAATTTGCAGATTGCATGGTGACTTGCGAGCACAAGTTCAGATCTGGTTTCTTCCACTTAGCTATAGGGTAGATGGATAAAGTTGGATCCTGCGAGATCTTGTTGAATCTGTTGATGTAATTGGCCCTAACCGGGAAGGCCTTACAGCCCGACATGTTGCATGTAATTGGAATTCTGAGATAATATAAGTTGATATTGATATATCTTGTGTTGTGTTGTTTCCGCTGTGTGTTCTTGTTGTTGGCTACAACTTTGGCCAGTCCTTTATTGGATGCTCCGAGCTTGGACTGCATCAAGTGGTATCAGAGCCATGTTCGTTTCTTGTGGTTGATATGGTTGATGAGAACTTGGTTGAGCTGGTTCGTTTCTTGTGGAGCTTAGGGTTTCCGAAGATTTGGAGAGATGCCTCCGAGAAGATTGGACCCTAGGGCGATTGCAGATCTTTCTGAGGAGGTGGAAGCGAGGATAAAAGAAAGATTTAGATTGGAGATGGCGGCAATGAAGAATGAAATCATAGAAGGTATCAGAAGTGTTGGATTACATAGAGGTACGAGAACGAATGATGGTTATGAAGAAGCTGCTGAAGACTTTGAAGTTGCTGGATCTAGTGGAGATGATAGAGCTGATCGGATAGAGAGATCTGGAGGAGACAGATATGATCGGTTGCAGAGATCTAGAGCTCGGTTGAGTACTAACTACTGAATGGAGGTGTCCAATTTTTCAGGTACATTGAGACCCAAGGATCTGATTGATTGGATCGGTGAACTAGAAGACCACTTTGAGCTGGAAGACATTGAAGATCCGCTTAGAGTGAGGTTGGCATAGACTAAGTTAAAGGGGCATGTTGCTTTATGGTGGAAAGAGTTGCAGAGGGACCGAGAAGGTGAGGTGAAGATCAATCAGTGGAGGTTGATGGTGACAAAGCTAAAAGCTAAGTTCATTCCTCCTGAGTATGAACTTGAGTCGTTCAAGAAATTGCAGAATCTAAAACAAAAGGAGATGACTGTGGAAGTTTATACCGAGGAGTTCTACAAGTTGACTATTCGGTCTGGGCATAGAGAACTTTCTAAAGAAAAGGTGGCGAGGTATGTTAATGGTCTGAAATTCAATATTCAAGATGAGATTGGTATGTTGAAGATTGATTCGGTAGAGGATGCTTATCAGTATGCACTGAAGGCAGAAGATAAGTTGAAGAGAAGACATTATGGTTATTCCCGAGGGAAGGAGAAGCAAGAGCAGTCGGTGAAGGATAAACTGAAAGTTGAAGATGAACAAAAACCTGTTGAACTGAGGAGAAAGACAGGTAGAGGTGTATTCAGAGGTACTTGTTACAATTGTGGAGACGAAGGACATCGGTCATTTGAATGTCCCCATGTAGATAAGAAGGTTGGTAGTCACCGAAATGCTGTGGTAAATGAGGTTGCTGAGAATGAATCTGAGGTGGAGGGTGTGAATCTTTTGCTTAGGAGAACTTTGCTGCCCTCGAAGCAAGCTGATTCTTGTGAGAGGAAGAACTTGTTCAGGACTGTGTGCAAGTCTGGTAGTAAATGTTGTAAGGTGATTGTTGATGGAGGAAGTACTGACAACCTAGTTGCTAAGGAGATGGTTCAAAAAATTGGTTTTAAAAGGTTGAGGCATCCTTGTCCTTAAAGGATAAGTTGGTTACAAGCTGGTCATGCAGTAGAGGTGAAGGAGTAGTGCATGGTGCGTTTTTACATTGGTACTTACGAAGATGAAGTATTATGTGACATTGTGGAGATGAGTTCTTGTCATATTTTACTTGGTAGACCTTGGCAGTATGATAGAGAGGCTATTCATGACTGTAAAAGAAATTCCTTTACTATGCTGAAGGATGGGCAGAAGTCTATTTTGATTCCTTTGAAGGATGCAAAGCTCGAAAAGAGGAACTTGGGCATTGGCAGTAGATTTGAAATGGTTGCAGTGGATGGTGTAGACATGAGTATGCAGAGATATGAAGATAAATTAGTAAGTGCTAGTAGTAAAAGGAAGCAGAAGAAGAGCCGAAGGAAGAGTGTGTCGGTTGAGGACTTGGAAGACATGAACCAGTTTAGGATATATGTGTTGAATCCCAACAGATGTTCATCCAGCTTCTGAACATCTTTTTCGCACCCGGGGTGTGATGCAGGAGCATCCTGGGGTAGTTGGCAATCCTATGTCACCAAAAACATGTTTTGGTTTGATTTCTGTTTTAGTAGTTAGCTTGGTTGGAGACCTATGGTGTTCGGTCACTTTGGTGGTAGTCCTTAGATGAAAGATGTATTGTTTCACTGTTGGACTCGGTGACTGGACTTGGTGTTGTTCTGATATTGTACTAGGGGTACACTACTCGGTGGTAGTTGCTCGATGTGTGCAGCTCAGTAGCATGTTACTCGGTGGTGTCTGTTTGGTGGAGTTCTGCTCGGTTGTGTCTTTCACTGAGTGGTTTGGCTCTCGGTGTGCTTGTTTACTGACTGGTTGTTGGGGTTCACCGACTTGTGTTTATGGATTGGGCAGACATTGGAGATTGCATCCGTGATTTGAGGGGGTCATCGGGATCGTGCTGAGTTCCGAGGCGTGCAGATTTGTGGCATTGGATCTTGTGTGGACCTAAATCTGCGTTGGTGCATTCTTCTATGTATTTTGTTATTATTTGCAGCTGACTCGTGCTTATAATATCTGTTCATTGTAGAGTGTATGGCCGACTGGGTCATTTAATTATTGTTTACAAGCCGACTTGTGGCAAGTGTGTATAAAAGAGAGTCTAGGTTGATGTTTAGAGAGAGAGAGGCATGGGAAGATAGATAGAGGATAACAAAGTAAGCTAATAAGCTGAAAGATTGTAAGTTGCTGCAGATAGTTGTAAGTGGGTAGACAAAATTTGCAGATTGCTTGGTGACTTGTGAGCACAAGTTCAGATCTGGTATTTTCCACTTAGCTATAGGGTAGATGGATAAAGTTTGATCCTGCGAGATCTTGTTGAATCTGTTGATGTAATTGGCCCTAACCGGGAAGACCTTACAACCTGACATGTTGCATGTAATTGGAATTCTAAGAGAATATAAGTTGATATTGATATATCTTGTGTTGTGTTGTTTCCGCTTTGTGTTCTTCTTGTTGGCTGCAAGTTTGGACAGTCCTTTATTGGATCCTCCGAGCTTGGACTGCATCAGAAGTAACGCTTCTAGTGCAAGAAAATCCATTGTCACTTCTTGTATCCAATCTAATCATCTTAGGATGGATAAACAAGGAATTATAACATCAAAAGTATGGGAAGATGAGATACAAAGGTTAGTGGACAAGGACGGGAAAGCAATTAGATATCATGAAACCCTAAACCAATACAAGAAAGAGTTATTAGATGATCATGTCAAGGAATCATAAGATAGAGGAAGAAATAATTTATTAAAAGAATCAAATGAAGGAAGGTTGGAAAAAGATAAATTTGAGTTTAGAGGAGAAGGTAGTCTTCAACTTATTCATAACCCTTTGTTTTAAGTTGAAATGAGAAAAATTTATGACAATTCACTCTTTGAAGTAAATGAAGAGGCTATTTTGAAATCACACAAAACCGAAAATGCAAACAAATTTTGGGATCTCGGTGCCTCTTCAATCAAGGAAGTAGACATACCATCTTGGAACAATATGACAACCTCTAATTGTGGTGGTACTAAACATTCTTCCATCAAGTTGTATAAGGTTGCAATTCAGATTTGGAGTGCTTTGGGATGAAGACCAAATGTTGAATGCTTAAGTTTGGTTGAGTAAAGTGACATTTAGACTATATCTCCTACACACAAAAGCTATTCTTACCGACCTTTTTCTGCAGTACTAACATTAGTCAATGTCCAAGTTGTTGTTGAAACCTTGCTATCTTTAAGAAGGCTAATGATGATAGATTCTCCAAGTGTGATCACAAGGAATAGGAATCCCCACCGACTTGATATGTCATTTATGATTGTGTTAAGTTGGAACAATTGGGATTATCCTTTAAGATTCTTGAGGAGATGTTTCAAGATCAAATTCCTATGGAAAAAGACTGTTAGTGACATCTATTTCAATTGAAGGCATGAGCATCAGACTACTGAAATCAGAGTAGCGTAACATCAGTATGGTGATTCACTCCAAAGTTAATCTGGAAATCAGGATTCCAGACGGCCCATGAAAAGGATATCAAAGGTGCTCTTGTATGGCTTGAAGTTTTTGACATAAATTTACATCTTGATCTAATCTTGGAAACTACTCAACAAATCTATGTTATGCATAGTGGGCATTACCAAGTTTGGGATCCAAGGATTTCCTTGGTTAACAAACATCATGGTAGATTGATTCACAATGTGCTAAGGGTTGATGAATTTTGTAAAATCCAACATAACAACAGGAGGCAAAGGATATATGTTGGATCCTTCTATAGAGTTAATTGGGATTGTGGTTTGATTGAATAAAATAAAAATGCTTGTGTGCAAGCATTTCCAAGGGAGACTGTAATATCCCCATTCTTTAATCAACCCCACTAAAGTATTAAGATAATTTTGTGGACAAGGAGTGGCAGTTCTTGTGCACCAATAACGGATAGGAGCGAGTTGAATTAATTAGAAGTATATTTAGATGTTAGTATGCGTTTAATCCCAAGTAATGATCATCACCAATAAGATTAGTAAGTATCTCTATCATAATAGGGCACTGACTAAACCAAGGAAGGATGACATTAAAGATATAGTGATCACCTTGGAGATACCCATCATCCTATGAGATACCTCGCCACCTCGTTGAGATGAAAGTGTCAAAATATGTCAAAATCCTCAGGTAGGGGCGGAATCTGCTCCCTACGTAGGATTTTTAATCCTCTATGGGGTAGAATTTCTGCCTAGGCATGGTGATGAGAAACATGAACTCGCAAGGTGAGGAGTTAGAATGAACAAATAAGAGGATAAGAATAAAAAATAAGTTGGAGAGAATGAGTTGAAAATGAGAGAGAATTTAGAATCCTTTGGAGGTGGCGGATTCTGCCACCTCCATGGATTCTAAATCCTCTCTCATCCCCAATTTCCACTTTGGATCTATGACTCATGAAATGCAAAGAAAGAAACAATAGGGGAGATTAAGTTGATGGTCAACTTGCATAGTGAGAAATAAGAGTGGAAAAATAAAGAAGTTAGGAGGTGAAGATTGAGCTTGAAGGAAAGATCAAAAAGAAAAATCCTTTGGAGATGGCAGATTCTGCCACCCTCCAAGGATTATAAATCCTCTAGATTCCCTAATGTCCGCCTTATATTGATGACAATGGAAACACAAATAAGCACTCCAAGTCCGAACGAAGGAATAAGAGAAGAAAACGAAGGGCAAACCATGTTGGCATGAGAATTGAGATTGAATTTGATCAAACAATCAAGGAAAATCCTTGAAGGATAGCGTGTTCCGCCATCCTCCAAGGAATCATTATCCTCTAAGACATCTGAATTCCGCCTTGAATTAGGAATGCTATAGATTTGCCCTCAGTTTCTAAATGAGGAAATGGAATGGTAAAATGTTGACAAAGAAGAAATCAGGTTGACCAATCAAGCTGAGGATGAATGAGAGGCATGAAGAAGTGAATGAGATTGAAAAGTTGAGTAATCAGGGAAATTCCTTGAAGGACGGCAGATTTGCCATCCTCCAAGGATACTCAATCCTCTATCATGGCTAATTTCTGCCTAGAGATGAAGATGACTGATTGGAGAAAGATGAGGGTGCAATTTGATAATTTATAATCCAGAAACATGTCATTGATCTACCAAAAGACCAAGTCGGCCTGCATTAAGGAAGGAAAGGGAGATTAAATTAAAGGTTTTAATTGCACTAAAAGACAACAAGTCGGTCCCTTGAGAGGATATGCCTCTTCAAGAACCCAATCACGTATATAAAGAAGGCAAAATAAATCATTTTCACAATCAAACAAAAACAGAACCATCTCTGTTATTAATGCAACGATTTCCTCATAGAAGCAACGAAGTATCTCCTTGTAGGCAGAAAACTATCATACGGAGGGAGTAAATCATCTTGAAGTGGATGCATGTGCCAAGAAAAATACTGAAGGAGGCAGCTAATTGTCTCACAAGGGCAACGATCTACCTTGTAGGAGGCAGTGAAACTATCTTGAGAAAGCAGCTAATTGCCTTGTGAGTAGCGAATTCTAACATGTATGGCGGATTTACTCTAAAAATCAGAGACAAAGGGGTAAAGAAGGGTGAAATCTGGGCATACTATCCATTAAAAAACTTACTTATTTTCTAGATTTTAAGTGAATCCATTCCAAGTTGCAAGACTAAGATCATTTTATCAATGAAATCAAAACTTGGGAATTGCAAGAAGAAAGAAATTTGGTCTTGAACTTAAGAAAATCCATTTTGCCCCTTGTTTTAATGTTGATGCAATTTCATGAAAGCTTTCAGATTTCCTTCATTTCATCATTTCATGAGCTTAATGCATTTTTTCTCTTTTGTTTTTGCAAGGTAAACTTCAAAAACGGAGAAGCTGGGAGAGCATGGAGAGGGTGGCAAAGTCAAGCTCAAGGACTTCAAATGAGGAGGATAAAAACCAGATTATCTAAGTTCAAGAAAGTTCAAATCATGGAAATGGGAAAATTTCGAAGAACAAAAATGGAGAAATTTTGAGAAGATGAAGCAATTTGGGAATATGCCCTTACAATTGACGGCTTGATAATGTTGAGTATCGGGAGATATTTTCTCATCACCAATGAATTGATCAAGTCTACAAGATAAGGATGCTGAGATGACACCCACTTGTCTTCAACCAATCAAAAAATTCTAGTTACACGTGTCCAAGCACATTCAATCATATTATGCCGTGTACAATTTTCTTGTTGGCTCTCAAGAACATTGCAGTTTTCTTTTTGGCCCACAGGGTGGTGCTTCATGTAATTGGATGATAGTGTGGAAACCCTAATTAGAGTTTGTAATGGGTTAATCTTGGCCCTTGATCTTGAATTGATCTTGGCCCTTCATTGTAATTGAACACCTATCAAAGGCAACAACCTTCTCATTTGTAAGGGGTTAGATTTTAGATTCATTAGAGAGGAGATTAGTTTTAGAGGTAGAGTAGGAGACTTGTTGAAATTGTTGCCATAATGCTATCAAAGTAATTGTTGATTAATTATTGGTCTTCATGGTGGATTACTTGAGTTGCTTTGAAGTGTTGCATGGTTTCTTCATCTCCTCATTTTGATTAGAAATAGTGTTTAGTTGAATGGAAGTGATTTTGGATGTTTCTTCGGTGAACTCACTTAGAACAAACCACTAGCTGCTTGCTGATTGTAATTTTGCCTTGTGCGGTCAAATGACATTTATATGAACCTAACTTTGATTATTGCTTGCACATTGATATACATCGATGGATGGTGTTAATGGAATGGTGGTAGTTTGAACATCCTACATTTACCTTAGGAGATTGCACTAGCTTGGTTGATGTCAATGGCTAAACTAAGTCTGGTAGAGGCACAAAGACATCCACAGTTTCTTGCATTCTAGGAGTAGAGTACCTTTCTCCACTTCATAAGAGCCGCTAATGAAAGGAACTTGAAAATTGTTAATGATGGTGCTATCGGCTGCATGGAACTTGATGAAAATATTGGCAGTAGAAACTCCATAAGCTAGTAACATGTATATAGATGATATCTGGTATAGTATTAGAAACAACAGTGAATATGTTTTGAAAGTTTATACTTATGTTCAGACATTTCTATGAAATCAGCAATTATGTTCATGGTCTGCATGGTCTCTTGTTTGCTACAGTTCACTGTGAGGTCTGAAGGTTCAAATATTTTGTAATCCTTTTTGATATGCTATCTTTAATACAAAAAAAAAGAAAAAAAAAAAAACATTTTCTAGATATTTATTTGGCCGTAATCAAACAACTGCCCTTTCTCTCTGAAGTTGTATTTTCTGGATGCGAGAGTAGATATGCTTGCTAGTGTTTTTATTCTTGAATTTATGTTTACGAGCAACCGGGCGAATCCCCCTGTTAGAATTCTTTAGGAAACATTTTTAATTGTAATCAATAGGATGGCTGCTTTCCTCTTGTCTTTTCCATATCCACCTCCTGCTCACTTCAACCAATTGGAAGTATACATTACATTTTCTTTTCTATTTCTGCGATAGTTTTATGTTTCGTGACAATTTTAAGATAAACTGTCATGCAGATTACAATTGAAAAGTCTGTTCTGGAACAAGCTTACAGCAGATATGAGTTGCAAGGTGAATATGTTCTACCTGGAACAAGGGATCGTTTCCCTGGTGAGAGGGAGAAGGGAGAGAGCTTCCTCAAGAGGGCAATGGCTGGACAACTTGGAGATTTCATTGCTTCTATGGGAAGGTGGCGATTGAGATTAGAAGTTCCTGTTGCCGAAGTTGCTGAAATGCTGCCATTTGCTCGTCTTCTTTCTAGAAGTATTGATCCTGCAGTTCTCTCAAGGTCAAAGGTATGCATTTATTTTATAATTTTAGCTTTCTTACATTGTAATCAATCTGTATTCTTTCTTGTCATTTTATGCCAAATATAGTTGTAAGCTTTAGGTTGGAGGAACATTTGCCTTTTTACTTGTCATTGTAGTTTATATCATCAATGAAATCTTATATTTGGTTTAGATATCTATTTTAATATAACTGTTTTGACTTGGTTTTTGTTAAAATAATTATGTCAAGACCAGCTGCTGAATGTTAATTCAAAAGCTAAGTTACCGTTCTTGGTATTGGCTCAGGTTTGCGTTCAGGTGTTTGATTTTCTGGTTTGGTCATTTTTGTTGGGGGGGTTGTGTTCATTTTGGGTTTGTCCATACAAGAATATATAAAAATTAAAAATATATACATATTTGTGGCAATAATTAAGTTTAGAATACGACACAGTATCATATTTTATATTTTAAAAATAACCTCTATAAAAATAATAAAATATTAAACTGTCATTAGTCAAATTTGAATGTCATGATGTCATATATTAAAATAAAAAAAAATGCTAGGCCTTAACAATCAGCCATCTCTGATCGAGCATCATCATATGGGCTTACAAAAATATCATCATCACTATCCATTTCAGATCATTTAGGTACTGTTAAATAAGAAAAACAACTAACAGTGCCGTTGGCATTAGCACTAGCCCTAGCACTAGCACTAGCACTAGCACTAGCACTAGCACTAGCACTGTCACTATCATGTTCGCTAGCTGCCTCATGTTCAACATTAATTGCAGCAAGGTGGAATGTGGAGGTGTCGAAGTCAATATAAATTTGCTCAATATCCCACTTTCTAATGCTGCTTTCCTTGTAGCAACTTTGTTTGTGTGAATGAAGGCGTAAGTTTGAATGCACACACATGAAGTCCTCTGCCTTTTTGAGTGTAGTCAATTGCGTTTTATTGAGTAGATGGAGTACATGATCCAATGCCGCTTAGATGCAAATGAACTAGCTACCTATTAAGACAAAATTAGAGAGTAAAGAGTTCAAAAATACCAAAATATAAATGAAACTTAAAACATAAAAGGTTTTTCTTATAAAACTTGTGATAAAATTTTTATAACAAGATTTTGTAGGTGTGTGAATGATTGGCCATGGAAGTATCACCAACTATTTTCATCAATCTTATACTTGTCATGAAGAAAATTAATATTAAAGTTGTTGGAGAGTACAAAATCCATGATCGCACTTATCATTGCATCTTGCCTGTAAGGATCAATGATAAGTCAATCAAGTGTTTCCTTGTACCCTTGATTGACTATAACATCTCTATATGGGGTAATTCTTGTTACCACAAAAAGCAGCTCAACACTACAATATTTGGAACATAATACCAAGGCAAAAATCTTTAATGGATTGGTTATTTTGTTTCATTTCTTTTCAATAGTTTTGTGTAGTTGATCGAAGAAAATTTCCTTAAAGATCTTACTCATTTCCATTGATGAATGATTTTATTTTCTCAATCATTGAGTCAATGCCATCATATATCTCTTTTAAACAAGGCCTATTCATGTTAATATAATGAATCATACTCAATTTGGGTTCAATGAAACGGAGTAGATATTTCTTCCCTTGCAATACAAGATTGCTTTGATATGAACCAATTTGGGCTAATGACCACGTTAGAAAGTTCCTCAAGAACCTTTATAAGTTGTTTGAAAACAATTGTGTTGGAGGCAAAATGAGTTTCAACTAGTGAAACCCAGGGATACGTCCTCAAGCCTAAACCCTCCATTCCTGGGATGGGGACACCCCAAGGATGTGGAGACAGCGCTCCAAAGTTTCCCCACCGTTGCCCATTATGTAACCATTTGTCGCCGGAATGCGGGGACGTCTTGGTGTTCCCGGAATGGTAATGGCACTTGCAGGTGTCCCTTGACCCTTTTGGGGATGTCTAGGCATTCCTTGGCGATCAACGAATTTTAAAAATGTTTGAAAAAATTGCATGTTTTTTATTTAATTTTAGGTTCCATTTGATTTGCACGAAAAAACATCAAAAATAATGCATTTCCAAGGGAGTTTAAACATGTCAATTTTGGGAGAAAAATGCTTCAAAAATGAAGAATCCAAAGGCCACGCAAGAGGGAAAATGTGCTTGGTGGCGGGGGCACTGCCCCTCGACCTTGCCCTATATCACGAGAGGGAGCACGCCCTAGGTGCTGCCCTTGGACCTCACTTTGGGGTGTCGCCTCTAGACCCCCACTTTCAAGTTTAATAACAAAAGAAGAAATTGATGGGGAAATTGCGTCGAATATAGTTGATGTTTTTATACTCGCTTTATCGAGATCTAGTGATGAGGAGTTTTCCTTGAGGGACGATTAGAGGCCTCCCTTCACTACATTTTGAGATTTTGTGGTTGTTTCGATATCGTGCTACTCATTGTAATCATCTTTATGATATTTTTGATATATAGAAATCTTTCGTTCGCCAATTCGACTATTTTATATAGTATTCTAATTTCTAATTAGTAATTGATATTCAATGTTCAAAACTTCAATGTTCAAGTATTTAGTATTTGGCATTTGCAATTTTTCTATTTAGTATTTTACTTCTCAATAGTCTTATACATATTTCCATAACTAGCATAGTATATACAACGACCCCCGCCACTCCCCCCACCCCCACCGTCCTCAAATTGAGGCCCTTTGTGCCTGATGCAGTGCGGGGGCTTAGATCCTCAACCAACATAAACAACCACTCACCTTTCACCTTGGGAATGGCTCTATAGTAGATTGTTCCCAACTAGGTCTCTTTCCTAGTAGCCCTCTAACTAGGTCTATCAGAGCATAACATTCAGGGAAGACTTCATAAACCAAAACTAAAAGCATTTTTGGATACCCTGTAATGTCCCCACTTTAGCCATCACCAGATTGAGTTGCAGTTAGCCTATGTCTGCATGGTCCTGGAGGCTAACATGGATTGCAAAGGGATCCTGAGATGTTTTGGCCTAGTCCTTTCTAGTTTGGGCCAAATTGGAGTTGAATTGTGGTTTTGTTGGAGTACTTACTATTTTTAGTAAGTCAACAGGGCATGGGCGATGTCAGATTTAGTGATTGGATTTGATGCTCCTCGATGAGAGCTTTCCGACGAGCTATCACTCG
>MU223652.1:447661-497315 GCA_018584345.1 Thuja plicata
CATGCGAACAAACAATATAAACGTCTCATTTCCGAAGTCATAAGGGTTAAATTAGTAAATGGAGGAATAAGGAGTTGGATGCAAACTGTTTGACAAAATTCCTATCAGCAGTTGTTTAGTTTTTGGGTATTTAAGGGTGTCCATTACATACCCATTTGGCCATTTATTAACATATCTGGAAATGGGTCTTGGGTTCTTTGGAGTGTAAGGCCCAAAAATTGACTATCCTCCTTGGAAATAGCCCAAATTTGACAATTTTGCATAGGTCTAGCACTAGGGCGTGGCACCAAATTCATCAAAGGGTTTAAACTTCTATTCCAACGCTTTGAACACATTCATTGGAGTCCAAATAAACTACTTCCAACCTAGGGTTCCTTCACCAATCGATTTCCAACACAAAACTCACTCTTCTCGGGCTTCCTTATGACTGATACATAGGAATATGGGTCATTCATGGTCATCAAAACTCCATTAGACCTTTTCCAATCCTTCTACAAGTCTGAGAACATATAATACATGTGTATACAGATCATTTTACCAAGTTAGAGAATTTTCCACTGGTGAAATGGTGAGAAATGCATTTTAGAAAGCCCATTGTTACCCTAACCTATGGTTTCAGACTATTTTAAAGAAATGGTGATAACTTTGTATCCACTTAATGGAATGAGATGAAACTAGATGTGTTGTAAACTAGAATCATTCCTCCCTCATCTCCAATTGGTTTCACACGAGTGCAAGTCTGTACTAGATTGTACAATGCAAGAAAACAAAGAAAAGAACGTGCGGATAGCAGAATTCTTGGAATTTTATTGCCTCAACTTATGAAAACTGACCAACCGACCATGTTGGTCGATGGAACATGACATTTATATGTTTTACGAACCTTCCTCAACGATTGCTAACCATATTTTGAATTACAATTAACAAAACAAGATTTTTGCCTTTCATGGCAACATTGACAAGAAAAGTTGCTTGACAACAATTGCAACTTTTGCATCTTTTCACATTATGATATTCCCTATGATCTGCTGACCCAACCCATACTCCTATCAACTAGAAATGGTCTAATAAGACCTTATTACATGAAAGCAAAACAAAATCCAACCAAATGACCACATGTGCCACTTGGAGGCATGGGTGCTCCTGCACCGTACTCCTGGGTAAAAGAATGTTCTGTCCCACTTGAAAACAAGTCAGCCACTGTGTGTCCATGTTTGATGATGTCATCCTCTGTCATCCATGTTACATCTTCCATTGGGAGACGTTGCCACTTAACCAAGTATTGACAGTAGACTTGGTTCCTAGTTCGTTTGAGTTTGTTTTTATCGAAAATGCACTGCAACTTCAATGGTTGGCTTGGTGGCAGATCTCCGACCCAATCTTCATCTGAGAACACTTGTGAACCTGTACTTTCACTTGCAATAACATACCCCTTGAAAGGGTAAAGTTCAGAAACATTAAAAATAGGAGAAATGACAACATTAGGAGGAAGTTCAATTTAATAGGCATTCTCCCCTAACTTGTCCACCACTTTGCATGGCCGTATCTTCTTCATGTGGAGTTTAGAGTATTGTCCTCTAGGGAACCTCTTCTTTCGAAAATGGGGCAAAATTAAATGTCCCACCTTGAAGTGGACTTCTCTTCTCTTCAAATGTGCACCTTGCTTATACTTGTCTAGACTCTTTTTGAGAGCATCCTTGACCTATTTTTGGATGTCCTGCATAGCA
Organism: Thuja plicata; assembly: GCA_018584345.1. Lineage (NCBI taxonomy): Eukaryota > Viridiplantae > Streptophyta > Pinopsida > Cupressales > Cupressaceae > Thuja > Thuja plicata. Next base: position 449,389 of record MU223652.1, read on the forward strand.
ACAACAAACTCTTCACCCTCTGCACTTCTCCTTTCTATTCCTTTAACATCCCTCAACTCAAAGATACCCCTGGGCTGCAAACCATAAACAACCTCAAAGGGACTCTTTCCAACACTCCTATTCACAGAGTCATTGTAGGCAATCTCGGCTTGTTCAAGAATCAAATCCCATTGGGTTGCATGCTCTTTTGTGAGGCATTAAGTAGGTTTCCAAGGCTTCTATTCACCACCTTGGTCTGCCCATTAGTTTGGGGGTGATAGGCAGAACTGAAACTCAAATTGTTTCCCAATTTCTTCCACAATGTAATATCCCTTTACTAGATTGAGCCAAACTTGTTCTAATCAACTGACATTTTGTTATACAGTTTGCTATTTCCTTTGGAGTAATTTTGACCAACAGTTTACAAGCATACTTATCATAGTTTCAGTTGTTTTGTAATATTCTAATAATTGGAAAAATCAGAGAGATCAGGTAATGACAGCGATTTCCAATATAACCATGCACTAATTATATTCAGAAATAGACAGATACAGAGGAGAGGGTTATTCATGAATTGCTGACCTTGGCAAATGATGAACACCATAAGTGCAATTGTACAGTTTGTTGAATTCAATGCGATAGCACAATCTTCATCGTAGAATCACTTCATTAATCTGCATTTGCAACAGCAGACAGTAGGAAAGCAATATCCATGCACAGAACTGTTATCAAAGCTCCTTCCAATCTGGTTGCTTCCGGTGTATGACTTCATTGAATGCAATGCTTAACAATAGGTTTCAATAACTAGAGCAGAACTGTATGTTGCATGCATCTTCAAGGATAAATTGTTTACTCTCATATCTCCTCACGGATGATCACAATCAACTTCATGATTCCCATTGATGTTTGCAACATTACCAAGCCCAGGATCATCTGTCATTACTATTATTCTGTATTCAACCCCAAAGACAGAAAGACAATTACAGAAACATATTCAGTCCTCTCCAAGTTGCAGGAATCTTTAATATCAACTGTTCCAGAAATATCCTCGACGGTCCTCAAACCCAGTTTTTTCCAATACACGACTCAGATATTCTTCACAGCAACAACTCATTTATGGCATATGCTGCACTAGAGTCACGTGCAGAATAGGGTATATCGGATTCCCCAAATCTACACCTGCAGACATGATTTCAGTCATTCGCGGCAGAGTTCTGATGATGTTTCTGAACAGTAGCTCGGCAAATATTGAACCAGTAGAAAACATTGCTTTTCAAATATTTTTTCCCCAGACTATATCAAAATCCAAATATATTTCGTTCATGACCATGTCTAATGTATTAGCGCCGAGCAAAGAACAACGGTGATAATAATGTATTGTCCGCAAATGCTATTTGAGCACCCAAATGATTATTCCAAATAATAATCTTTAACCTTGTCAATAATCGCCCAGATGGAATAAACTAAATAGATACGACACTTATGACATATACAATCTCCAAGCATATAAATCCGATGACTATATATGTGCGGACTAATTATTGACCAAAGTTTATAAGTGAAATATTAAATTCCAACTATAGTCCCGTTTAGTAATATCAAAGATATTTCCGGAAACATTAAAGAAAATATTAAATATTTCAATCTAACGGCAATAGAAACATTATAAATTCATTATTGAAACTTCTTTGCCGGAAATATTTATCTGTCCTTCCCAGACTAAATATTTTATTCAGAAAATATAGCAAGTACCTCTGCAACATAGTATCTTTCTCCATTGAAATCTATAAACTCCATTAATACTGAAGAATCCGAATAATTCTTCCAAGTGTCCTTAGGACAGATCTTTCACTGTCGAAAGCAGTATTCCCAGGCATTCATTCCTGAGAACAAATTTGACAATTATAAGAACCCTCGCGGGTTCTGACTCTGACAAACACTGAATTGTTTCAATTTTGGATGTTTGACAATTTGTCAAACACTTTGCTTGCAACCTCTGATACCACTGTAAGAACCCTTGCCCGGTTCTAACTCTGAAGACTCAATTTTAGAGGTTTGACATTTCGTCAAACAGTTGGCATGCAATGTTTAATTTCTGATTTCTGCATGTTAATATGTTTGTTTGTTTGTATTTGAATGATTTTACAATTACTTAACATATAATGATGCATGAAATTCAACTTGGCACATCAAGCTTTATTCACACTATAATTTAATTCAAATATTTACAATGCAGATTCATAACAAATATGAACAACTCTTTAGTTGTTTCAGAATAGTTAATGAACCTGGAATAATTGAAAATTGACGATGATAATCCTCCAGTAAAATCACAGCTACCTGGACAATGTCTCAGAATTACCGTGACTGCTAGTAATGTGACGTGACACCTTTTAAAAAACAAAATGAGCCAATGGATTGCTAACGCAGCCTCTGTATTAAATCACAGCCCACACCTTATGTAAATCGCTGCCAACTATGAACCGACCCTTTAGCCGCGCCAGCCTCAGAATAATTCAACGCGGCCTTAAGGAATTGCTGCAAGCAAGTAAACCAAACCTTCCAAACACTATTTGATTGCAGAGATTCAATTTTGACACTTGCATAAAAACATTATAAATACTTCTTCAAACCGCTGCAAGAAACTCTTGCTCTATTCAATCACAACTGTAGCCCAATTATGATCTCTGAATAAGACCATCTCCAACACAATTCACTGGTATCTTTCAACCAATTCAAAGTGCAATAACCTGGCAGAATTCTCAATTCTCCAAGCTTCCATTTGCTGAAACCCTTAGCGCAACTCTTCACACAAATTCAATAATCAACAATGCATAATCCCATGATGAAAATGAACTCATGTGAGTCTTTTATAACTTTTGTGGGAGAACTCACACTTTTCCAGCCAATGTGGGATAAATAGATATACTTTTCTTTTTAATAATTCATTTACTCCAATACCTTAATTAATACTTTGGATTAGGCTTCCATGAATTTTTGGATAAATGGCCCCTTCCAATGATGACTCAACCCTCAACTTAAGTGAAATTATAAAGATAAATTATAACTTTATAATAAACCATTTAATGATTAAATAATAATTTGGCCACTAAAAATATAATAACTCCCAAAATACTTATTCTTTAAATATGTTGTCTGAAATAGGAGTCACACCTAATATTTCCCCACGTGACCAAACACACTTTCCAAAAATAGGAACGGTCCTCCTCAATCAACTTCTAGCTTACTATAAATATCAAGCGTATGAAACTGGGCCCAAAAGAAGTCCAATCTGAGCCAAACAAAGAGCAAACTGCAACATACATAATTCTGGAGAAGATAAGAACCTCCATTAACCAAGCCTCTCTGCCTCAAATTATCCTCTATCCAAAATAATTAGCCTACGAGGGTCACAATAATAGGCCAATCCCTCAAACTCTGATGCTCATGAAAATGGGGACATTACAGGAATGTTAAAAAATAAATGCACCATCCTTTTCCTCCCCTTCACAATTTTGTGCTTTGAAAATGACTGCCCCTTTAGGGGACATTATGATAACATTTCAATGGTTGATTTTTGATATCTCTCCATCCATCATAAATGGGAACCCCTATTTCAGCTAATAAATCCATTCTGAGCTTCATTGACTCTTGTACAAACCTCACCTCTTTTTCCAATAAGGTGCTAGAGATTTTATCAAAACTCGAGCCCTTTTACCCTCTTGGAGCCTAGTTAAATTCTTCCACCATTTATTGCCAATATGTTGTATGAAAAACATAGAAAGCTAATCCATTTGCATAGAGACATATTTCTATGTGTTGGTTGACAATCTCTTGAGACTCATTTTGAAATACTATTTCCAATCGCTCCATTGATCTCTTGTGTATAAAGGCTATGAGTAGGTAATAGGCCTGTGAATAGAAACAATGATAAGATAAGATAAGGTAAGATAAATGTATTAATGTCCGACGAAAGGCCACAAAGGGGGTCTAAGGGACTATTGAAACAAAGGAGATGGCCAACCCACAGTAGGAACACCAAAGGGTGCCCTAGGAGAGAAAACAAAACAACTAAAGGAAGAAAATATCCAACCACAAATCATTGTAGGAAGGTCGTGGAGCTCTTGGCTTAATGGACACCCCCTAGATGAGTTGTATATTGTAAGGGATGCATTGAATAGGAACAGATATGCTTAAGTTATAATCTAAGTTACTGATGCGTTGGCATTAATGCTGGATTCGCGGGCGGATGCTTAGGGATGCGGATTCGGGTCCGAATGCCCTGTGGATGCGCTCATGAAGCGCATCCAAGGCTCCCGGATGCTCTCCGGTTTCAATCGAAAGTGCCATTTATAAAAGCGAGCCACAACTCTGCGATGCCCTACAATGCCTTGCAATGCCCTGCAATGCCGATGAACTTGAGCCACGACTATGCGATACCCTGCAATGCCCTGCGATGGCCCGCAAGTCCGACGAACGCGGCCACGACTCTGGGTGAATAGATTTTCATTGTTTTAAACATAAAGTTTCTTTTATGTTTTTATTTTTGTTTTTATATTGATATTCTCCAAAAATTTCAAAATTCTTATTTTTTTAGTTTTATTTTAATTCTATTAAACTTTAAAAACTGCGTGTTATAATTTGTATTTTTAATGTAAATATTGACTTAGATGTCAATAAAAAGTTAATTATTATATTATTTATATTAAATTTTATAATAATTAATATTTAATTATATTAAATTTAAATTAATGATCTTTCCTTTTTGGAATATTATAGTTAATCTAATTTAATAATTTATTAGATATATTAATTATATTAAAAAAAAATTTATATAAGCAAATGTAACACCGAACTTTTTTCAAATATTTTATCCTTGGTATATATATATATATACACACACACACACACACACACACACACACAAACGCATCCAAAACCTCCCAAAAAAAATTTCGCGCATCTGCACCTGCACCTGAATTGGTAATTTAGGTTAGAATAATAGATAACAAAGAATAGAAATATGTAAGATATCTAAACTGTAAGAAGGATGATATAATAGAAAGAAAGGATAGACAATAGATGACAAGAAGGATTTTACAATATGTATGATGAATTGGTGATGATATTGATATGAATAGAAGGAAGTTGGTCATTACATGTGTTATACTATGAAGGTTTTTTAATTTCTGTTTGTGTCATTTTGTTAACTTGTCTATTCCGCATAATATATTAACCTCGTATCTATCTACCATATTGATTATGAGATATAAATATGACTATGGTATTATTTGGGGCTAAAAAATCTAGTTTGTATATGTGCACTTTTCTTGCTAACATTGGTTCATTGCTAGGACCCTGTTTTGGTAGTATAAAGGAGTTAGATTAGGGAAGAAAAAGAGGCAAGCGAGAGGGCAGCAAATCTCATCATCAAAGGGTTAAGAGACTAAGGGGAACAAGAAATCACAAAAGAACTAATAAAGGACTTCCTTAGAGACCAACTAGAGTGGAATGGAGCGGTTATGCAAACACAAAGAATCAGAGAGTGGACAAAGGGCTGCAAGGATAGACACTTAAGGGTGATGTTGAAGAATGTAGAAGACAAAAACAATATTATGAGAAATAGGAGGTTTCTCAAAGGAACACATATCTACCTTGATGATGACCTTACCATAACCCAACAAGAGGAAAAGAGGAAAGAATGGGAAAAAGTTAAAACAGCAAGAGAAAGTGGAAAATGGGCGTGGCTACAAAACGGTAAGGCCCATATTAGTGACAAAATAACACATGATAAATAGGAACTTGGGCCCACCCAGGAATTCTTAACTGTAGTTACCTAGAATTGTAGAGGCTATCCGTGGAGGAGAGGACCTGGGTTAGGGCCCATAGCTGGAGGCAAAGACATTATCCTGCTCACAGAGACACATGAACATGACGACTGCAAGGTCCCATAGTTTGAGGGTTACAGGAATATCTCAGTGTGGAACGAAAGGACGGAAAATGGAAAAGGACACGGAGGTATCACCATCTTGATTAAGGAAACATGGGGCAGATTTATCAATATGGAGAAAGAAGATGCAAACAACCAATACATCTGGATAAAAATAACAGAAAATCAGGTTTCTATTCGAGTGGCAGCATGCTACTTTGCCCCTAAAGGATCAAAATTTTATAAGAAGAAGCATCTAGACCATGAAGATCCGTTAGCCTCGCTCAAAAGGGACATTTCTACGTTTAGCGCCTTAGGCGAAATTTTGCTCATAGGTGACTTTAATGCCAGGACAAAAAATAGTCAGACTCAATCTTGAAAGAGGGTACAAAGAAAGTAGTGATCCGATATGATTAGAGGAAGAGGGGGCCCAACATTGGGAGAGATAATCGCAGGACGACAAAGGCAAGGTCAATCATTTTGGGGCAGAATTACTGGGTGTCTGCTGCCTTCACAACATGGTCATTTGCAATGGAGTGAAGAAATGACCCAATTCAGGAAACATCACTTGCAAAACTTACAACGGGCAAAGTGTAGTGGATTACGTCATTTGCTCTCAAAACTACACCTCAAAACTATTGGAGTTTGAGATAAGGGAATGTCCAATCGGTCTAAACTCGGATCATAATCCGATTTCAGTCAAGTTGGCAACCCACATAAAAGAGCAACAAAATGTGCAACAGATCTACAAGGAAAGAAAAGGTCCTTTGACTGGCAGGATCCTAATGACACATGAAAATCAGGATTTTTTCAGAAATTGTCTTAGTAGGATATCTAACAATCAACAAAAGAACTCAAATGCTGCCAAACAACACCATGTGGACAAAGATAATCTCGTTCCTATTATCAACAAGGCACTCGAGCATTGTAAAAGATCTAAACCCAAAAGAGACACTAAGAATACATTCCCAGCTAACTCGTGGTTTTATGATGAATGCAAGAGGGAAAAAAGCAATATGAGAGGACAAAAGAATAATGAAAAATATAAGGACTATAACAAGTTGCTAAGACAGAAGAAGGAACAATATGTGATCTTGAGAAGACTTGAGCTGATTAATCTCGGGAAAAACAACCCTAAAAAGTTTTGGAACGAACTCAGACATAAAAAGAAGCAAGTAGAGAATAACATAACTGGCACTCAATGGTTGGAATATGCCAACGCGCTTTATGAACGCAAGCTAGGTGAACATGGTACTCTGATAATTAAGCACACAGGGGAGCTATTCAACAGTGATGATATCATTCAAGGCATAAGGAGGTTAGTAGCAGGTAAAGCACAGGATATTGATGGGCTCCAAGCTGAATACCTGAAATGGGGTGTTGATTTGCTTCCACCTCATATCAACCGTATCTTTAACAGTACCAATGAGGAGGGTTTCCCTAAAAACTGGACGACTATTGTGGTGGTTTCGATCTACAAAAGCGGAGACACAAACAACCCCTCTAACTATCAGACCATCATGATCAACCCCCTTCTCGGCAAGCTATTTGGAAGCATGGTAGAATGAAAAATCAGTAAATGGGCTGAAATAGAGGAGAAAAGAGCAAAGGGACAAGCAGGTTTTAGACCGAAACACTCCACCATCGATCACGAAGCGACTCTTAGATACTTAGTTGAGAAAATATGGGACACTCCGGGGGATGAGGCTTTTTGCTATTTTGTGGACTTCAAAAAAGCCTTTGACACAACACCCCGTCACAAATTTTTGAAAAGAATGGAAGAGTTGGGAATCCCTATGGTCCTAAGGACAACAGTACACAGACTATATGAACATGTTAAGGCCAAAATCAGAACTACAGATGGGTAATCAGAGTGCTTTGGCAGCGACATAGGGGTCAAACAAGGGTACCCGCTATCTCCAACCTTGTTTCGGCTTTATATTGACAAGTTAGAAGTATGGTTAAATAGAGCCAGTGGTGAGGGGGTTCATCTGGCTAGTTTTGTGATAAAACTATTGTTGTAGCAGATGATCTCATCATTATCGCCAAGACGGCTAATGGTTTGAGAGAGCACTTGAAGGCATTGGAAAGCTTCTGTCAGGAGGTGGGTATGGAAGTTAACACCAGCAAAACCAAAGTCATGATCTTCTCGTTGAAGAGAAACAAGAGACCCCCGAATACTTTTCTCTTTGAGGGCAACCCTCTAGAGATTGTGAGCAAATACAAATACTTGGGAATAGACTTCCAAAATAAACTTAGCTGGGAAACATGCAGATCTAAAAGAAGTCAGGGGTGCTAGAAGGCGTTGTATTCTTTACAGAATAAGTGGAGGAATGCAGAACTTTGGGATTCGAAGACAAAGAAAATGCTATTTGGGCTACTTGTCACACCTGTGGTTTTGTATGGGTGTGGAATCTGGGGCAGCAGCTTGTCGGATCAGAAATGGAAACAGGTAGAAAGAGTACAGAAACACCTTATCATCAACAACCTTAAAATCAAAACCACAGTGCCTTATGAGATCTTATTGGCAGAAGTGGGTACCTTTCCCTTAGAAGCTGTTGCAATGGTCCGACTGATCTGCTACTTGAAGAAAACCCAAAATATGGGAAGCCATCGCTGGCCTAGGCTAGTCACTGAAGAAAAGCTTGAAAGGAGAAAAAACACATGGATGAAGCAAAACAACAAATGGATGCAAAAGTGGGACGTCAACATCCATAGCTACCCAGATTGTACTGAAGAAATTAAGAATTTTTTTCGCAAAAGATTCCGTAACATCATGTGGACAAGGCACATGGGGAGGAAAAAATTGTAATATGTTAAGGAATTTAACCCCAACACTTGCCACGAGGAAAAAGCGTATTTAGGAGCGACTATTAAGGGGAAAGCCATAATGCTTATAGCCCAGCTTAGAACTAGCTCTCACCAGTTGAGATGCGAGATGGGTAGATGAAAAGTGCCAAAAGAGGAATGGGAAAATAGGACCTGCTTATTCTGTGACATGGGAGCCATTGAAACAGAACATCACTTTGTCATGGAAAGCCTGACATACAACGACATCAGATCCGGGTACTTAGAGATGTTAGACAACAACGGTATGAGCCACCTCTTCGAAGAAAAGCAGCTGGACAAGAGTGCAAACTTGATCATCAAAATGCACTGAAGAAGAGAAGAATTAGTCAAAGGGTTACAACTAGCTTAGGGTGGTTGTCAGCAGGCAGGTCCCATAGGTTGCTTTGGCCTCGTGGACGCTATTAAAATCCTTCATTCATTCATTCAAGGAGATTAAGGAGAAAATCAAAATTCTTATTTGGAGATGGATACTAGAGGAAGAGATGAAATTTTTCTTATAAGTTGTGGCACTATCTCCTTGGTGTTGGCCTTGTGTGATGGGGCTAGGTATCAAGATGATGGAGAATGGAAATGGGGGGTGGATTTGTAAAGGAACCCCTAAAGGGATTTGCCTTATTAAGACTAGTGACAAAATAACTACCATGGGATGGAATAAAGGAGTAATGTAACACCAATTAAAAAACACCTATAGCAAAACAAGACACAAGAGATCAATAGAGATTAGGGAAAAAAATTAAGTTGACATAGAAAATTTACATGGGTAGCATAAACACTGAAGGAGGCAAAGATAGAGAAGAGTGAAAGGGAAGAAAGATGTAGGAAAAAAGAAAATGTGGAAAAGAGAGAGTAAGTGTGTTGGTGTATATGCTATTGAAGAAACAAATGCAAAAGAAATTTAAGGAGGATGGAATACTTTGGAACAGTTGATTTTTCCCTAAAAGAAGCAGGAAACATTTTAAGATACTTAAAAGGAAGTATTGAGGAATATGGGAAATCAAAGAAGTTATGGGTAGGTGGCTGTAATAAGGCTCCAACTTTACAACATTTGACTAGAAATCAACTAATCTGACCTGATTTTTCAGACATTACAATTAAGTTGTGTTGATGTGAATTTTCTGACCAGCCCAATGTGCATGATATATTACATAGGTAATTGGTAAAATATTGGATGAATTAATGAATGAGCAAGACACTCATTTATACTTTACAAAGACGATGTTTCTATTACGAAACAATCGTTGTTATTAGAAACATTCTAATAACGAAAGAATAAAAACAATATTAGAAACATTCTAATATTTACAAGATTTACAATATTGATCATTAAAAGGATAATAAACAAGATATTCAGAGTATTATTCTAATACCCTCCCTTAATGGTCAATCTGGCAACTACACCAAGGAGCCCCTTGAACTTAACAAACTTATCTGGATGGAGGAACTTGGTGAGAATATCTCTAGTTTGATCTGCTGTTGGAACATACTACAATTCCACGGATACATCTTCAACCAGCTATCAGATGAAGTGACAATGAATGTCAATATGTTTGGTGTGCCCATGGAAGACTAGATTTTGGCAAGTTTGAGCACCCCTTGATTGTTGTGGAAGAGGAGTGAAGGGCCTGTCTAAGACATGGATAATGGAAAACATCCTTTGAAGCCAAACTGCCTCATAACCTGATTTGATTGTACCTCGATATTCAGTTTCCATCGAGGAAAGAGATACAACCTGTTGCTTCTTATTGGACCAATTTATAGCACCTATGCCAAGACTGAAGACATACTCGAAAGTGAACTTTTTATCATCAATAGAGCCTGCCCAATCCGAATCTGTGTAACCAATGAGTTTGGGATCTTTGGTCCGTCCATAGAGGATATCAAAGTCTGAAGTGCCCTTAACATTGCGTAGGATGTGCTTCGTTACAACACAATCATCTTAAGTAGGAGTTGTCATGAAGCAAGATATGTAATTAAATGCAAAGCTGAGATCAGGTCTAGTGATGGTGAGATAGATCAAACTGCCCACTAGTTGCTTGTATGCGGATTCATTCTCAGCAGGAGAACTAGACTTTATGGACAAACTTAGACCAAACTCCATAGGTGTAGATGCAAGTTTGCAGCCCTGCATTCTGAATTTGTCTAGCAAAGCCCTGCATACTTAGACTGGGAGATGAAGATGCCATGGGACTGTTGCCAAACCTCGACACCTAAGCAGTAGTGTAGAAGTCCAAGGTCGGTCATGTCAAAAGACTGACATAAATTTTGTTTGATTTCGTGAATCAAAGATGTTGAATTTCCAGTGATGGTTAGATCGTCAATATAAATAACCCAAAGGATGATGTCACTGCCAGTAGTCTTGACATACAGATTTGAGTCAGAAGAACTCCTCTAGAAACCCCGATCTGTGAGGTACTTATCAATTTTCGTGTACCATGCCCGAGGAGCCTATTTGAGGCCATAGAGTGCTTTTACCAATTTCAGTACTTGGTGTTCTTTACCAACAACCTTGAATCCAAGTGGTTGCGTCATGTACACAACTTCTTGTAAATCACCATTGACGAAGGTACTCTTGACATCCATTTTATGGAACCTTCCAGCCACACTAAGATGCCATGACTAGGACTTATTTGATGGTGCTCATCTTTCCTGTCACAACAAAGGTCTCCTCTTAATCAATTCCTTCACGCTGAGAGAAGCCTTTCGGAGCAAGACAATCCTTGTACTTATCTAAAGTACCATCAACCTTGTAATTGGCTTTGTAGACCCGTTTGCATCCGATGGGTTTCTTTCCTGAAGGAAGAGCTGACAGAACCCAAGTGTTATTTTTCAACAGACTATGATGCTCAGTTTTCATAGCTTCTTCCCACTCAGGTATCCCTTTCACCTCTATGTATGTTTGAGGCCTAAGTAGCCGATCCTGATTCTGGTTCGGATTCAGATTTGGGGATTCGACAAATTTTTTTTTGGGCCGAATCCTGATTCCGTGGGTATATATAGACATTTTCAAAAAAACATATATATATATATATATATATATATGTATTTTCAAAAGATATATATATATATATATATATGTGGATGTATGTATGTATGTATATTCATAGATTCCATACATGTAACATGTCAATGCTCATTCATCATTAGTTCAAAACTTCAAACTTCAAACATGTAATGATAATAATAAGAAGTTAGAAGCGTGATTCTCATAAATTGATAAATCCATAATTGCCAATATGTGATTATATCATATTCACACTTTACAAAAGTCTCAAAATGTCATTACATGATGAACAAAGCAAAAATGGTGAAAAATGTTTGAGAGATGAATGAATGACGATCAAATGACCAAATGTATGCTTTATTGGTCGAATTAGGATTTAGAGGCCTTTTAGATTTAAAAAAGAATAAAAATTGGCATGTGTGGCTTGTATTTGGGCACCCACATGCTCAGATTCTCGTGGATTCCTCCGGATTCTAGTCCGGAATCCGAGCAAAATCAGGATCTGGATCGTACAAAAATCAGGATCCGAGGCATATCAGAGGGATCCGGTAACATAGTCTGAGGCTCATATACTCTGTGAATGTTGACCATGAGAACAAAATTTATAGAATCAAAGGGTTTACTCTTCTTCCAAGCAGTTCTACCCTCGATGAGCTGATCATCATGAATATTGCCAATCGTTTTAGCCCACCATTTAGGCTGGAGACTAGAAGTGCCAACATCAGAAGCAGGAGGTGGAATTGGATCATCATCATCAAACAAAAGATCAGATGAATCCTGAGGAAAATTAGGGGGTGTAGCCACATATCGAGGTGATCCTGCATGAGAAGGAATTGGTGGAGAGGCAAGAACAGGAACAACTGAAGGCTTCACAGCTCTAGCTCTCTCACCAGGTGGCTTAATGGAAGAGGAACACCCAAGTCTTGAGTCTTGAGAGATTGATCCTCTGAATCCATAACTCGAGGAGAGAGCTGAAATGATCCTCTTAAGTTGTTAAAGATCACATCACGACTGAAGATGAGATGATTAGTGTTGATGTCAACCAGTCGGTATGCTTTGTGATTATCACTGTAGCCGGTTAGTATGAGTTTCTAGCTCTTGGAATCTAACTTGGCGCGTTTAGCATCAACTATACAGACAAAAGCAGTGGAGCCAAAAACTTTGAGAGCATTGATTATGGGCTTACGACTTGACCGGGCCTCTTCCACATTCTGCTTCTTGATAGCCATTGTAGGAGAGCGGTTGAGAAGATAGACGACAGTGTTGACTGTTTCAGCCCAAAATTTCTTTGGAACACTCTTGTGTTCAATCAAAGACTGGGCCATTTTGGTGATTTTGTTGAGGGGTGTCGGGTGTTTTTAATTGGCGCTTTATGCCATTTTGTTCACAAAAATGGGAGAATGTAGTGGAGCTGAATTCTCCCCTAGTGTCAATTCTAAGAGTAACAATATGTTGACCAAACTCTTTTTCTACAAATACTTTGAACTTTTGAAACAAAACAAACACCTCTAATTTCTAATGCCCTAAATCTTTTATAAACTCGCATGGATATAGTTTGCCTTCGTTTGAAGATCTTTATGGCAATATTTTGTGTAAGGGATGCATTCTTTCATCCATTGTCTTTCCTTGGCGTCTTTGTATCAGCAAACTTCTTTTTTGGTAGCTCTTAGAGGCGTTTTTCTGTTTCTTATTTATCTTATCTTATCCACAAGTAAAAACGATACTTGCCAGGTATGTTTTACATTTTGTTGTTGCTTTCTTTATGCTTGTGTTCGTTTTGCCCTTCACAAGTCATTTTGCTTTGAAAATCTGATTGTGATAAGTACGAGATATTTTCCACAGCAAGTCAAATTGTGATATTGCTATCAGGATTCAGCTGTGTAGTTTTTTGGAGTCAAACTCATTGATCCATGTTCACGAGTAGTGGTTTACATGAATCCATCTCTCATGAGAATGAATGGAACACTTAACACTTATTGCTTCTAGGTGATGCTTGCCTAATGTGATTGCGTCTGCAAGATTTGTTAGTGATTTTTAAGTTTTTATGTCATTTTTTATTGAAAATGGTTTTTGATTGAATCTGAAAATATAAATCGTAAATGCTTTCCCATGGCAATGTATGTTCTCACATGATTGCAAGAAGCAAAGTTTTTCCCGAAGTTTGGATCCTCATGTAAAGCATTTGGTGTTCTCTTCTCAACATGTAATCAAAATTTGTTTCCTGATTACAAGTGCATTCCAAGAAAAGTTGAAGACATTCCCCCACTTGTAGTTGGGATTCTAAAACCCGATTACAAGTGAAAGAACTTCCCTAAAGCACATGTAATCGGATTTCTAAATCCCGATTACATGAAAAAGGCGACCTATTATATATATGCATTTGCATATAAAAGCGCATCATTTTGACACCAAGTGCATATGTCTCATTCACCTGCAAAACTCAGAAAAAAAACTCGAAATTCCTCATTTATCCTATTTTGTAAAAGGATACGAAGCAGAAACAACTACATAATGGAGCCTACAAGGAGGTGAAAAAGTGTTCCTACGATTGAGAGCATAGAATGCTTTCAAGGTTGATTCCAAGTAGGTCGTAGCGTCCCAATAAGACGGATCGTGAACATTTTTCCAGTCATGGTGGAGAACAAAAATTAGTGATGTGTTGAAGCCACCAAATGCAGAGGTTAAACTGTTACTTTTTGCAAAATGTTCCTGCCCATGTGCAAATTTGAAGATTTCCAGGACTTGGCAAACGATGATGTAATAGGAGTCGTGTCTTGTCAAGCACTTAGTTTATTTTTCATCATGCCTTTTGTAATTTCATTTCGACAGATTAAATGTAATGTAAAAACAAGATTTAATTGCATGTGATATTATCACTCGCAAAGTTATACCATGTAATCACATTGCAAGACATTAGGACTTGCAATGTTGAATAAGTCAACCGTACGTAGTTAGTTGTTGCATAAGTCTCGATTAGTTGGGTTTCTCTCACTTTTCGCTCTCAGCCACTCACCTATAAATAAATGAGGGTGCTCTTTGTAATTTCATCTTTTGGCAATGCAAGAAAACTCTACCAGTTTGTTTATGCACTCTAAGACTTTGAGCTTTGATGTAAATTAAATTGCTTTCAATAAAAGATAGATGTAAGACTTTTGAGACTTTATGCCAATCGAAACTCTAATGTGACGACATTTTCTTGAGTTGATTGTGAGTTTTATGCTTTTGTTCAAGAGGGATTTGACCTCAATCTTGCAAACTTAGAGCTGCATATTGTGTTCAGAGTTATAATTTGGTTTCAGATTTGGTCTTGTAGACTTAAGCTTCTTATCAAGTCTGAGATGAACCTAGGACACTTGATCAAGGGAATAACTTGCAGACTTTGTGCTGCTTCGTTGTCTTTGTTTGTGTATGCAAGGTGAAATACGTGTTGGAGACTTTGAGTTGCACGTCTGTTTCATTCTTGTTCTCAAAATCTCAAAAGGAGCTATGGAAAGACTGAGCTTTCACGAGTTTCTTGGTCACATAAGATGCTGGTGTGTTGAAGATTACTCTTACGTCTAATCTTCTATTTATCAGAATTATTGCTCCAACATATACTTTGTAAGTAAATTACACTATTGCTTTAATATTGTATTGTAATAGTAACATCCATTCTGAAATAAGAGAATAGGATGAATGTCCCGCCCTGACTTAGCTTAGTATAAATAGTAGTTAAATGTTTTGTTGATTTCAATAGCAATAAGAGGGGGGAGCCTTCCCTGAGAAGTAGGAGAGACTGTGTCTCACATGTTGTGGTTGAAACCACTGCTTCGCAATTGATCCTAAAAACTGCTGGTTGCAAAATATATGCCCAACAATATACAGATCATAATTTGGTTATTATTTATTATTTATATAATTGTTTACTCAAAACATTGAATATTATTGATTAATCATATTTACTCATATAAGGAATAATTCATGTATGTAAAAATATATTTGTATTACATATATCAATCATGGGTCGTGACAAACCTTGAATAAGACCTCGCCTCGCTTGAGATTTAATAAATCTGTGAAGGCCGTCTACCATGATAATGAATAAATAGGGGGACAAAGGATCTGCTTGTCGAAGGCGCTGAGAAGCACTAAACAACTTTGTTGGTTCCTCGTTGAGAAGAACGGAGAAGGAGGTAGTAGTAACATAGTTGAGGACCCAGTTAGCCCACTCAACTTCAAAACCAAAGGCCAAAAGAATTTTCTATAAGTGTTCCGAATTCGCTTTGTCATAAGCCCTAGGCATGTCAAGCTTAATGAACATAGCCTTTTACTTAGAGGTCGCCATGTAGTGGAGAACCTCCATAGCAATCAGAACTCCATCAAGAATTTGTCTGCGACCAACATAATCCCCTTGCTCTACAGATATCAGAGTTTTGAGAAATGGCTTTAGTCTTTTTGCAATCAGTTTAGTTATAAGTTTATATACCGCATTACATAAAGCAATAGGCTTGAATTGATCCAAACTATTAGCTTTGTCCTTTGCGGGAATAAAAGCCAAAAAAGTAGAATTCATAGACTTAAGTTTTTTTTATTTTTGTGAGTCTTGAACCTCTTCTAGAAGATCAAATTTAATAACTTCCCAAAATTCCTTGAAGAATTCAATTGGAAACCCATCAGGTCCCGGGGCCTTAACTTTTTTCATCTGAAACACAGCTTCGTCCAACTCTTGTAGCTAAATAGGCCATAAGAGAACTTCATTCATCTCATTAGAGACCAGTGAAGGAATACAGTCCAAGATTGCTCTTTCCGCCTCTGTAGCTATGGGGGTTTCCTTAGTAAGAAAGGTCGAGAAATAGCAGATAGCCTCCCTAAAAATATCTTCTTTTGGAGAAATTTGAGTACCATCTGAAGAGGTGAGAGAAGTAATAGAATTTCCATACTTTTGGGCCTTAACTAAGTTATGAAAAAATGTCACGTTATTATCTCCCTCCTGAAACCAATCAACACAAGACTTCTGTTTCCAAACAATCTCCTAACGTAATTCCCATTCCCCCAACTCCTTAAGAGATATTGATTCAGCTGTACTCAAATCAAAAGTCATTCCCTGATCTCGAATCAAACGGGTAATCTTATCTAACCGAGACTGAGCTGCCATCTTCTATGAGTGTAAGTTTCCAAAACATTGTTTATTCCTTGAGCTTATATTTCAGATATTTGTAATGTCCCCGTTTTTGTCAGCATCTGAGTTTAAGAGATTAGCCTATTATTGTGATCCTCGTAGGCTAATTATTGCGGATAGAGGATCTTCTGTGGCACAAACTTGGCTTGGGAGGGTCTTGTCTTCCCCACAATTCAGTAAGTTATAGGTTGGTCTTCGTTTGGCTCAAATTGGACTTCGTTTAAGCTTAGTTTTGGTGTGCTTACTATTTGTGGTAAGTCGGGTGTTGATTGAGATGGACCCTTTCTATTTTTTGAAAGTGCATTTGGCCACATGGAGAAATAATAGGTGTGACTCCTATTTCAAACGACATATTAAAATGATGAGTATTTTAGGAGTTATTAAATTTTAGTGGCCAAATTATTATTAAATCATTAAATGGCTTATTATAAAGTTATAAATTAACTTTATAATTTTACTTAAGTTGAGGGTTGAGTCATCATTGGAAGGGGCCATTTATTTAATTGGTTTTAAGCCTAAGTCACATTATTATAATGATACTTTATTATAATAATGTTTTTAAAGAAAGTTACTTAAAAAGAGTTTTGTTGAGTGGAATTCATTTGGGAAACTTTTGTTTTTAAAGGAAGTTGTTAAAAAGGAGTTGTGTTGAGTGAAATTCATTTGGGAAACTTTTGTCAATAGAGGATTATAAATATGAGCCCATTTGATGAGAAAAGGATCGATTGATTATATTATATTTTGTTTGTTTTCTCTGAGGAGAAGTTTTGATTTGTAAATTTGTGCCCTTGCTGAAGTATAAGGGTCAAATTGGCTTCTAGAAGACTGATTCTTCTGAAGTTAATATCAATTTGTTGCTGAAGTATAACAAATTATAATTGCATCACCTCTCTACTGTGAAGTTTGTGGCTAAGAGAGTTTGTATGAGTTCGGGGTTTATGCACACTGAGCGTGTAGATCTCTTTAATTCTGATTTGTCTATATTTTACTGAGTTCTGCTGGAAGAGTGTGATTTATTGCAAGGGCTGAAGTATTGTATCAATCTGCAATTTATTTATGGACTGACTGGTTTTGTGAGAGCAGCGTTTGTATTCTTGGAGCTGCGTTTTAGTTTGGCTGGACAGGTTCCTCAATAATTAAATTTCGTGGATTTAGATTTATAAATTCATCTTCTAGAATTCTGCAAGTTTATGTTTTGAATAAAACTGTTATGTATTGGATTTAAGAAATGCAAGTGAAATGAATATATAGATAAAGAGCAATTGCGAGAATTCGTCAAATATTTGTATCTTGTAAAGGGAATTCTATTAAGAACTATAAGAGCTTGCCTGCAAAGTGTTTGCTAAAATGCTTAAATTCTGAATTTGTTAAGAAGTTGGAGTTATTAAAATTGTAGCCAAGTTGGGTTCTTTACAATATTGGAGCCTCTTGCCAAAAAAATACATAGCCTAACCAGGAGCAGGGTTCCCTTCATGCCACCAGTCAATCATAAGGTCCAATAGAGAAGGATCTTGTAACCACATGAGTTGGAACTTGAAAGAAGGGTTTTTGGAAGCTAAGAAGGGTTTTTGGAAAGCTCTAAAAGAAATAGTTGAGAGTTTGGTAAGCGAATGATTGGAGTCACTCCAATCCAAAATTTTCGAGCTAGTAGACCATTTGTTGCTCACCCAATAGGAGACCAAGAATCTATCAAGCCTTTGTAAAATAGCCTTTGCACCACTTCTCTTGTTATTCCAAGTGAAGATGCTATTATTTGTTTTCACATCAATTAAGTTTAGGAAGTCAACATTATCTCTAAGCAAATTAGCAGAGGGATCCAATCTAACCAGCCCACCACGTTTTTCCTCCAAGCTAGAAACAACATTAAAATCACCACTCACAATCCAAGCAAGGAAGGGAACCATGGATTTTAGACCAACTTGATGTGAGACCAAAGCTGAGATTTGCCCAAATGATTAGTAGGGGCATATATTGGAGAAGAGACACAAATCCCCTTAATCAAAGCTGTAAGCAACTAGAGAAATAGAAGAGGGACTCAAAATCCACCACAATGGGGCAAATCCTACATGGATTTAAAAAACAAGCAACTCCTCCAGAACTACCATGTGCTCCCACACATTGCCAATGACCATAACGCCTGATCTTGGGAGCTTTTCTTAACAAACCGTCCACTGTCAACTTAGTTTCCTGAATAAAGACAATACCAGGAGAATGAGATTAAATTAAGCCGCAAATAAACTTTTGTCTAGGGATGCTATTCATACCCCTCACATTCCAGGAGATAACAAACATTTATGGGGTTGGGAGAAATGGGAATCAATGGTCTTGATTAAACCAGATTTCACTATTGTCTCACCAATTAGCTTCACTTCCACTTGATCTATCTTACGTCCTTCCTTTGAAGAGATTCCAGCGGGGTTTATCTTAAGTGGCTTTTGAAGTAAACCCAAGGTTTGTGAAGCATTGCTACTTTTACCAGGATCCAGATCCACCTTTGCTGGCTGAGAGAGATTCCATCACAACAGTACTATCCTTTTGTACATAAATACCACTTGAAATGGGCATGTCTGAGATCTGAGAAGAACCATCTCTGTCCATCTTCCTTTCATGCTCCTCCATTAGCATATTTAGAGTTTCCTTCCCTCCATTATTTGACAAAGTCACATCCTTTGTGCCAATACCGTAGGAGGAGTCAATAGGGATGCCTTCCTCTTGAAGCAAGCCATCAAGAGCTTTGAAACGTTTGAATGTTTCCTCATTTTGCCTATCCTTCAAAGTTCCTTTCTATCCTCTTCCCTTGTTACGGGGCTTCACAAGAATAAATCCTTCGTTATCCATGACCTCTTCAGCCATAGGTGTTTTCCCTTTATCTTTCTTAGGAGCTGAGCCAAAAGGAGCTCTCAAGTCAGGAGTGGAAGAAGCAAAGCGAGGACATTTCCTTTGCAAATTCTTGTATTCATGACAAATACAACATCTGAATGGGAGTGTCTTATATTCAAGCTGTTGAACCCAAGATGAAGTTCCCAAACAAATTTGCACAGAATTTGGTAAAGGGTTATTCAAATTGAACTCAACACAAATTCGAGCAAAACAAATTACCTTTCTATCTTGATTTTATGTAGCCAATCCTAGTAGTTTGCAGAGCACGAGAGCAATAGAATGGAGAATGTCACTTCTCTAGAATTCAAGTGGAAGCTTGGGGAGGTGAAGCCATACCTGGACTTTGAAGGGAAGCTCCTCCGCTTAGTTGAATCCCGCATGCCAGGGTTTGACAAAGAGCCCAACCTTATTGAAGAAATAGGGAGCACCCTCAAAAGCCTTGTGCCTATCCAATATGCATGAGAAGATAACCAAAAAATAATTGTTTTCCACGAACAAAATCTCCATATCTCCTTCACGGTTCCAAACTCAATGTGCCCACATCTAAAAAACTAGTAAGGAAAGCTTAACCCCCATCAATTTACAGATTAAAGCATGATCAAACCAATATGAGATATCCTCCGAAATCGTCTTCGACTGAATCACTAAAAAAGGGTAATCTTGGCTCCTAGCTAGACATCCATTCACCTTCTTGATGCCAGAAGAGGCCTTGTCACCCGTAGATGCCCCCCCATTAAATTTTGATTAAGCTCCCCTTCTTTGATTGCATGCATTGAAGAAGAGGGCTCTGCTACCATGATAGCTCCCGAACGCACTGAAAAAGGGCAAACCCCTATCTCTACCATAGCACAAATGGAAGAAAAAAAACTAGGAACGAAAAGAAAACAGTAGAGAAAAGAGTATACCGTAGAGGAAGACGACGCTTCCCAGCACTAGGCAACATGAAATAAAGGAAAAGAAAAGAAAAGAAGCCCAAAGAGGGTGTAGAGCCGCCACCCACGGCTCCCACACAACTCTCACACCCTAAAACCATAGAAGGCCCCCGCCCCCGCCCACCAACCGAACCTTCGACCACCCATGAGAACAAAACACAACGAATCAGAGAAAATATTTCGTGGCTAGGGTTTCTCAAAGCCCATGCAGGAATGGAAGCACACAATAGACATGTTTTGTCCTCTTAATTATGAATTGATAAATCAGGGTGGAGTTGTTAATATGAATAAATACTTAGTAATAAAATGGATGAGTAAATATAATTATAATGAAAGCTTTTGTAGACACAAGATAAATTCAAGACCAATGAAACAATCAATGAAGAATAAAAAAAAATCAACCAATAGTCCTAACAATCAAGAAATACAAATTGATGCTGAGAAGATAGGGATAACAAAACAAGTTTAATAGGAAATCAAAGAAGGTATAGAGAAGGTGTTTGAGCATGTTTGCGAGGAAGAAAAAAAAAATGAGAAACTTCCATCATCCCTTTTCGGAAACACAAATCTGTCTATAGGACAATAAATACCTTCTGAACGACTACAATCTCTGGATAAACCTTCCTCTTTTACAACTTTTGCAATGCAGACTGTTAATGACTTCTTGGCCCACCTGAAGTAACTACAACTAGTGCCCACTTGACAACCGCTCCGACTACCATTAGTTGGTTTTTGGTTTGACCTATCCAACATTTTCACTTTGCAAAAGTTTCAATGAGGAGATATTCTAGAACAAACAACTAGGGAGGATATTCTAAAGTAGCATGTAGACGGTAGATAACAATTACAAGACATGATCAAGGATATTTAGAGCAAGTGTCCTCAAGTGCAAGAAAACTCTTCCAAACTTCCTGTGGCATGAATTGAAGTGGTGGTGGATGAGGTAATTTAGGAGACAATTGCAAACTACCAACATGTACAAGAACATTGTTATGGAGCTACTAAAAGCAAAAATGGATGAAGAAAGAAGGAATTGCGCTACTATCCATTCCATACTAGAGGCCCATATCAATACTCTCAACACTGAAAATGATATCAATGCCTTGTACTGATTTTGCGAACCATGGCCTATAGTTATAGCAAAAATCAAAGGACAAATGGATTAGATTGACCTAAATATTCTACAGGTAGGAATTTTTCATGATGCAATGACAGATACAAGTGGGCAAACTAGAGCGCAAAATGGAAGCATTGCATACAAAGGTCTAGCAGTTACATGATCAAATAGAAAAGACAAGGCACAAATTTCAACAACTGAGGGAGGTTGTCAATCCACGGTTGGCACATAAGACAATGCTACTTAAGGATGTAGAGATATTGGTCCAATAGATCCAGATCCTTGCCACACTCCTGAAATGTGGGCGTATACATATATAAATAAATGTCCTGAATCAACTTCTCCAATACAATAAGGCACACTGGGACAACACTTTTACAAACTTGAAGTAGATATACAAATCCATCCTTTCAATTAATTAAGGCATAGTTCTCTTGAGGACAAGACAATTTTGAATGGGGATGATTTTAGCAGCTGATATGCCAATGCTTAGAACATCGATGAATATATCGCTACAAACTATTGCAAGTAGGGTGTTGAGCTCCTAGCTTAGTAGAAACCTCATAGATGAGTTGCATATTTTAAGGGACACATCCCTTGAGGCACATATATGTATAAATTAGAATAAGGGTAACAGAGAAATGTAGGATATGTAAGATGTAAGAAGGATGATATAATAGAAAGGATAAACATAAGTGGGAAGAAGGGTTGTACATAGATAATATATATGATGAATTGATGATTATATTCATATGAATATAAGGAAGTTGGTCATTGCTTGTCTTATGAAACAAAGGTTGCTTCATTTCTATTTATGTGTTATTTTGTTACCTGTATATTCCACATTAAATGTTAACCTCCTATCCCTTACCTACTATTGAGTTTGGGGTATAAATACAATTAATAGATAATACTTGGCACTCAAAACTCCAGTTTGGGTCTCCCCACTTTTCATGCTAACAAAGGCCATCGGTTGTGATCTAGGATTGGCCAAAAATGGGTAGTTGTCGATAGGTTGAAGATTAGAAGGCGATGAATGGGGACTTCATTCCTTGAGATCCTTTCTTTACCAAATGATGATTTCATTCGTGGCCTATTGCTTGATCTACTTTTCCTTGCTCTTTAATAGATACCATGGTTTGTACTTGTAGAATGGGTATGCCAATTTTTTGGGCAAGTTTTGATGCCTAGTCTGGGGATGTTGCATGAATGGCCTTTTACTTGATTGTATGAGCTTGAATACCTAACATCACACACACACACGCACTCGCGCACACACACACACACATATGTATGTATGTATATAGATACATATGTATGCATGCATGTGTATGTATGTATATATGTGTATGTATGTATATATGTATGTATCTAGATACAACATGCATACATATATACACACACACAATGTTACAGGGGGGCAAGGGGACAAAGGGCCAAAGTTTGGGGACGGCGGGGGAACAATGAGAAATGCAATTGTGAGTAGAAATGAAGGTTGGAGGGCCTTTTGTAGGCTTGGAGGGCCCTAGATGGGGCCAACTATAAATTAGAGTTTGAATGGAACCCAAAACAAAATTGAAAATGTTGCATTTTTAATTAAAAATCATTTAACTTGCTGTTCGCCATTGGGGATTGCACAGTCGTCCTCAGAATGATCGAGGGATGCGTTGGCGTCCCCACGCTATTTCGGGAATGGCGAGCCGTCCCCATGTTCCTGCAGCGGCTCGGTGGCAGTGGAGGGATGTCCTGTCCTCGACCCTTGTCTTGGGAAGGTGGGAATCTGAGGTGCGGCACACGTGCCTGTGTAACAATGTACACACACTCATTTGAAAACTTAGGCACGTGTTACAACTTCATAGAACAATGAAAACTAAAGAAAAAAATTCAAAACAAATCAGGTGAGCTCATTTGCAAAAGAAAAACATTTATAAAAAAAACCAACTATAGAAAAATCTAACTCTTTTGCAAAAATCTTCCTCTACAATCTCCTTGGCAACAAATGGGCTCCTGCAAATGCAAACGAATAGCAAACTAATCACTTTAGAACTTTCATGCAGTGGCAAGCAATAATGAAAGTTCAACAAGGATGAATGATATTTTTGTTTTCCTTTTACAGTAAGAAAAATGACTTCGTTTTTTATCTTTAAAATGTCTTGTAATCCATGTTTTAGGGTTTAGGGTGGTGTTTTTTGGTTTTTAGTCTTAGTCAAAAGCCGAATTAGAATTTTAAAAAAATGTCAAATTTGCTGGCTGGGTGTCAGAGACTGGAATTCACCATGGGGATGCTTGTGTTTGTCTAGACAGATACAAGCTTGGACTGGGACCTTGGACATCCCACAGTTTGCACTAGATCTAGAACTGAAATGGTAGGCCCCAGGGCCCAGACCAGAACATAGATCAAAAGAAAAAAGTAAATTAACAAATGAAGATAGACTCATACTCCAACAAATCCAAGGCAAGATCTTTGATGTGCTGAAATTCTGTGATGGAAGAAAACCCCACATGCATTAGTGAAGATGGCAAGATGAAATCCCCATTCTTACAATCTCTTTACTAGAAAAAATATGTGTTTCAAGACATGAAGATAACTAAGTACATTCTTAAAGAAAGAGGATGAAGAACCTCTACTTTATAGAGCTAAAGGGTGAGTTATGCATAAACTCCAAGCTTCTGTGGTTGCCACCTTGCATTGCTGTCTGCCAATGTGTCCTATAATTCAGGACAAGAGTTGTGCACACGTGGAAACAAAAGGAATGAAATTCAAATATTCCTTGTAAGGAAAAATTAGATACATAAGAAAGAAGTTGCAGTCCAGGTTATGTTAGCTTGAAAACAGAAAAAGGTGTAGTATAATCTAAGTTAATAAATACAAAAATAATAATAATTCTAGGTATCTTACTAACAACAAAACGACCATAAATATAGAAAATATCCATGCAGAAGTGTTGATGATTATAGCTTCGATAAGATAAAATGATCATCTTGAGAAAAACTGATTTTGTTAATGATTGGTTTGTGCAGATTATACTCAGCATAATCAACTATGAGGAAACATTATCAAATATGTATATATGTGTATAGTAAGTGTTTATATATATATGACTTGGATAATATTATTATTATTAAATCATGCTGAGAATAACATACATATAAACCAATCACTTCATTCTAAGTAATCGATTATGAGATCGATTAGACATTGTTAATACAGATCAATTAAGAATTGAATATGTTCTATTTGGTATGAATAAATGCAGATCGATTTAAGATAATCAATTAAGAGAATCGATTAATAAAACTGTATTATATTCTTGCTGATCGATTAAAGGAATCGATTAATGAACCTGTGCTTTGCTGATCGATTAAGAGAATCGATTAGATAAGAAATCGATAATATAATATGTTTACATCGATCACATATATCGTTTTATGGAAAACAATTACATACTGATTATGGTATCGGTTATGTATAAGTGATAACGTAAAATATGTTATGCATTCGATTAAGTAAATCGATGCATTATGAAATGAGTTCTATCGATTATATGAATCGATGGTTATGTGAATTATTAGTTTGAATATCATAAACTAAAAGGTGTGATGGTATGTATTAGTGGAGAGGCATGTCTCCACATGTGTGGAGACATGTCTCTCCACCAATACACACTATTATTCACATATATATATATTCAGATTTAGATTGATGAAAGACAAGGACAGAATTACAAAAGTGCAAGTCTTACATCGATCCAACTCTTTATATTCAGCCATACTTGACATAAACAGAAACACTTGGAATAGCATCAATATTTGTGTGGAGCAACATACTTTGTGAACATTCGAGTTCATCCTTATACTTGTAGCAACCTACAAGAATTCATAAGTTAGAGAAATCATCAATTGTGAGATAATTAAAATTAAAAAATACATTTGTTTCCTATCTCAAGAAATCTGATTAAACTTTAACAAGAAGGATGAAAAGTTGAGTGAAACTTCCCATAAAAGATAATAAATCTGCCTTATAGCTTTAACCTTTAAGAGCTAATAGTTAGGAGTCCACTGACCAAGGAAAGGTCAATTCTAAAAGTTTTCTTATATCAATATCATTGTACCCTCTTCACTAATGCAGCCTCTATGTGATCATAAATTTTATTGGCGATTATTTTCTTTTTATCCCAGGGCTCTATCTCTTAGATTAGTTGGTTGGTGGAGTTATGGACTTTTGTCTTATGTGTAGTAAATTTGTTCTGTAAAATCATGATTATGGACAGTGAAATTCTTAATGTTCCTTATATACCTATCTGTTCTATCTATAATGTATGAAAATTTGATTGGCAGTCTTTTGTTTTGGTTCTTTCATGGTGGTATTTGGTCGGAAAGAGTGAGTTGACTTTAATGAGATCTGTGTATTGTATCCAATTACTTTGCCATTTGAATGTACACCCACATGGAGGCTTGCTTGTGATTTTTCTACAAGGAACAAAGGGCATTTAGCTTCT
This sequence comes from Thuja plicata, assembly GCA_018584345.1. Lineage (NCBI taxonomy): Eukaryota > Viridiplantae > Streptophyta > Pinopsida > Cupressales > Cupressaceae > Thuja > Thuja plicata. The sequence goes on from MU223652.1 coordinate 475,734, forward strand.
GTATTATCAAATTGAATTATTCTCTTGTTGATATCTTATGTTCTGAGGATCACTTCTGCGTTAATCTGCAGGAATTATTCATGCAAGGCGTACAAAATGTTGGATTTCATGCTGAGAATCTTAAAAAACAATTGGAGGTAGTTTTCTGTTTCATGAGCTTGACAATTGGATTAATAAATAGTTGTGATATACGTTCTCATGTAATTTTCAAGGAAATTGACTTTAGTTTCTGACCTGTTTTTTAACACTGTTGTGAGACATCTTCTTTTGGGTATTTATCATGGAGGGAATTATCTATTTCTGTTACCTTAAGAAATCTAGAAATAATAAGAAAACAAAGATACTTTGTTTCTTTGTTCACATCTATCTAGTATCGAATGACATGATAAAGTGCAGTTTATTTGGATTTTTTAGAATTTTCATCTAGTTTATTTGCTTGAGAGTGCTGATATTTCTGTAATTGTACAGGCTGCCCAAGGCTATAAATGCCTTCCTACTGATGAGGGAACCCCGGAAGCCATACCACTTCCAGGGTTAGCAGAACTAAAGGGTCGTTGGCATGGAAACTTTGATGCAAGTGGAGGTGGCAATGGAGACACTACAGTAAGACTTCTTTCGTTTCTAAAGTGATTGTATGCATTTCAGTAGTATTCAGTCATCATGTTTGAATGTTTCAGCATTGCCCTGGAAAGTTGTATTGAGTGTCCACAACTAATGTTCACAACAATAATGGAAAGGAATCTGTACAAGAGTTTATGCTGCTGTGTTATTCTATTATTTGGAATCATACTAGAGAAAGTAAGGTGTTATCTGTCAAATTTTTTATATATCATCTTTCACATTTGTCTTAAATTGCATAAAACGACAATGGGAAAAACAGTTAGCCATACAAATGCGTATTTTTTGCATTCGTGAATATGAAGGGGCACTGAGGATGATGATTGATAGCTTTAGCTGAACCAACAGTTTCGACTATCGTGGCCATTCCATCACCATTGCATTTGTCCCGGCTGATTTTACCAGAGTCTTTGGTATTCCAGGCAGGCATGGGAAGAAGGTTGCAACCAAACTAAAGAAAATGGACAAGGAAGAGAAAGTGAAATGGATATCACTAGTTTTGAGAGGTTTGTCACCTGCAGAAATGGACTCGGTTGCTTCCGCTTCCAAGGGACAAGGCATCAAGAAGACATTCATTGCAACCGGGGAGTGATGTGCGATCATTGATGTGATTAAGAGTAGGTTGACAGGATCCAGTAGGGCTTCGAATATTGCCCTCCCACAAATCCTACTGATGAATGGTCTGAAAAATGGGATTGTGTATGATTGGGGTTCACTCCTCGCAGAACAAATGTATGAATTCTTGACGCTGCAGTGTAAAAGATTCTATATGCCACATTATGCTATTGAATTTTCTTTGGACGCCACTCGTCAACAGATCCCATTAGAGAAGTTGGAGGTTCAGCTGCAGGGCACCTTGGCGCCTAGAGAACCATCGATTTTTTATTGGCGACACTTGGATATTGGGGGTACACAGTTGGGTCAGAAGAGGAAATCTTAGGTGGTAGCGTCGGAGTCGGAAGGAGATGATGGCATGGGGAGCGACATTGTGGAGGAGTCTGAGGAGTCTTCCAGGGTAAGTGGGGGAGACAACTTTCGATTGGTAGATCGGGCTGAGCTTGAGCTGGCAGGAGAATTGGTTGCTTCCACACAGGCCGTCCCCTCAGAAGGATGAGTGCTATTCGCACTGGCACTCCTGTCGGGGAATATGCCCACGACCGCTGTAGTGCTCGTACCTGGTTTTGGGCAGTTGCACACACAAGTGACTCTTTCCCCTCCTCGGGACCGACCAACGCCAGCAGAGATTGAGCCAGCCGCAAAGGTGCCACCTCTGGAGATTCAGCCTGAAGGGCAGATAGTCATGGTTCTAGGGGAGGGTGTGGGCATAGTAGAGACACGGGCTGTGGAGGCAGGGATGAAGTCAGTCGCGTCGGGAGGTGCTCCTGATACAGTGGATGCATGGTTCAACCAGTTCCAGTTAGTTCCCATGCGGCCCATCTGACCTCCTCCATTGAGACAGAGGCAGTTGTCGCCACCGGGTGTAGAGGTGGTAGATGTTGACGAATGCAGTACGAGAACTCAACATATTGTGGAGGACGTTCGGTCTGGGGGTGAGAATGTGGGGTCGAAGGGTAAAACTCCACCATAGTTCGAAGTTGAGCTTGAGCCAGAGAGTGAATTGGTAGCCATGGGTGCCTACATGGTAGACATCTTGGAGGTTGGCGATAGGATGCTTGAGGTCGTTCATAAGTTAGTTGATTCTATGTGGGCAACAAGGATGGATGTTGCAGCAGGGGTTGTGAGCTGCAGGATTGCATTCCTCACTGGCCAGAGTGAGGGGGAGTTCGAGAGATGCCTTCTCTCTCAGTGATGGCCTACAGTGGAGACTCCCGAGATGTTGCAAGCGTGGTAGGCTCCGAGACTACCTGGGGGACATCGATTGTACTCTCTCTAGGAGTTGGAGCAGAGCTTCCGCATTGTGTACCTTGAGGGGCTCAGCATGTAGGAGTTGGGACCGAAGCAAAGCAGGTAGTTGTGGTTGCAGCTTGGGAGGAGCTCGCCACTCGGCTAAGGGCCACTGAGGTTGAGTTAGCCAGGGAGAAGGAGTCTCGGGTAGCTTTGGAGATACAACATCATACTGAGATGGTCCACTTGGAGAGTAGTCTGAGGGACGAGATGGCTCAATTGGAAACGCAATTGTTTGCAGGGCAGGAGGCAACATAGATGAAGGATAAGAAAGTGTTGGAGGCAGCTTTCATGGTAAAGACTGTGCGGGAACGACAGTTGATTATAAAATGCGAAAGCGGGAACCTCGTATGTGCAGAGGATATCAAAGGTCCGGACATCTACATTAAGACGTGTACGATCAATTATCAACTTTGAAAAACATGATTTCTTAGTGAGGAATAGATATTGGTAGAAAATAACTAATATTTGGCCCTGAAAGGAGTAGAAATTTGTTAAAATTCAAAGCTCATACATAGATTGTATTGTGAGCTTGAGATATAAGTATTACTTGCAACATTAGCTTCCTTACTGTTATCTTCATTTCCGTCTCCTTGTTTGTTTTTCTGAGACCAACAGTCTTTCTTCAGGTGACCAGTCTTAGCAGACATATATTTTACGTCCAGCTTATAGGAAAAGACTGACCTGTGAAATCCATACTGGTCAAAACTTCACATGTATGTTGCACTTGTTCAATGCAAGGAGAAAATGAACATAGAACTCCATCAGGTTGTAGTACTTCTGCTGTTGACACAAGAGCCAACCATGGTTGAGGAAGATCTAGAAACACGACATCAACCTCGCCACAAAATTTACTTGGGAATCTAGAGCCTTGAATGTCATGATCTTCAACTGTTATAAGACTGCTCAAGGCATTCTTTCAAAGTCCTCCCTGGGAATACAAAGGAAACAAAACAATAAGTTACTGCAAACCTCATATGCGTTACTGTTTCATCTACTATAGTTTAGATAAGCTCAGAAGGTTTAAAACTAGTTATACCTTGCAGAATTTGCCTGGAGTTCATGGAATTCAAAGGTATGAACATGACCCGAAGGTGCAACAGCCTGTGCAAGTGATGTAGTGAAACACCCACTTCCAGTACCAGATTCCATTACCAGACACCTAGGGTACCTTGGCACCTGGAGAACCATCGATTTTTTATTGGTGAAACTTGGATACTCGGGGTACACAGCTAGGTTAGAAGAGCAAATCTTAGGTGGTAGCGTTAAAGTCGGAAGGAGATGATGGCATGGGGAGCGACAGTGTGGAGGAGTCTGAGGAGTCTTCCAGGGTAAGCAGGGGAGAACTTTCGATTGGTAGATTGGGCTGAGCTTGAGCTGGCAGGAGAATTGGTTGCTTCCACATAGGCTGCCCCCCGGAAGGAAGAGTGCTATTCGCATTGGCACTCCTGTTGGGGAATATGCCCACGACCGCTGCAGTACCCGTACCTGGTTTTGGACAGTTGTGCACATAAGTGACTCTTTCCCCTCCTCGGGATTGACCAACACCAGCAGAGATTGAGCCAGCAGCAGAGGTGCCACCTCTGGAGATTCAGCCTGAAGGGCAGATAGTCGTGGTTCTAGGGGATGGTGTGGGCATAGGAGAGACACAGACTCTGGAGGCAGGGATGGAGTCAGTTGCGTCGGGGGTGCTCCTGATACAGTGGATGCCTAGCTCAACCAGTTCCAGTTAGTTCCCATCCGACCCATCAGACCTCCTTCTCCATCGAGACAGAGGCAGTTGTTGCCACCGGGTGTAGAAGTGGTAGATGTTGACGAATGCAGTGCGAGAACTCAACATATTGTGGAGGATGTTCGGTCTGGGGGTGAGAATGTGTGGTGGAGGGGTAAAACTCCACCATAGTTCGAAGTTGAGCTTGAGCCAGAGAGTGAATTGGTGGCCATGGGTGCCTACATGGTAGAGATCTCAGAGGTTGGCGACAAGATGCTTGAGGTGGTTCTGAAGTTAGCTGATTCAATGCGGGCAACAGGGATGGATGTTGCAGCAGGGGTTGTGAGCCGCAGTATTGCATTCCTCACTGGCCAGAGCAAGGGGGAGTTCGAGAGACGCCTTCTCTCTCAGTGATGGACTACAGTGGATACTCCCAAGATGTTGCAAACATGGCAGGCTTCGAGACTACCTGGGGAACATCGATTGTACTCTCTCCTCTAGGAGTTGGAGCAAAGCTTCAGCGTTGTATACCTTGAGATGAGGAGGGCTCAACATGTAGGAGTTGGGACCGAAGCAGAGCAGGTAGTTGCGGTTGCAGCTCGGGAGGAGATCGCCACTCAGCTAAGGGCCGCTAAGGTTGAGTTAGTCAGGGAGCGAGAGTCTCGGGTAGCTTTGGAGATACAACATCAGGTTGAGATGGTCCACTTGGAGAGTAGTATGAGGGACGAGATGGCTCAATTGGAGAGGCAATTGTTTGCAGCTCAGGAGGCAACAAAGATGAAGGATAAGAAAGTGTTGATGGCAGCTTTCATGGTAAAGACTCTGCGGGAACGACAGTTGATTACAAAACGCTATCTAAAGTACAGGACCGACCAACTTCTGGAGCTCAGAGCACGCACAACCACCATACCAAGCCCTTCCTCATCAGGGATGCTTCCTCCGCCCCTCCATCTTGATTTCTTATGTATAGTTAGTGCATGTATCCCATTTTGTTGTGGGTCTCGGACACTTTGTTTTGTGTTGTCCGGAGACGACCTTTCTTTTTGGGGGGGGGTGATGTTGGCCATAAACTTGTATGTACGGGGGTGTTATGTTAATTAAGTTGTAAGTCTTGGTTGTTACCTACTGAAGGGAAAGTGGTTATGTCACGATGCTTCAGTCGCACCCCTTTGGGTGATATTTGTATTCTATCGGATGGAAGAGACGGGGTACTTGATGATTTTATCTTATGCGTACATTGGATGTAACTTGATTATGATTAATGGAATATCTGGCAGTTCTCTGATATCTTGTTGCTCTTATTATCTCTTATAATTTCCTTAGTAGTATGCATTAAATTCCATTTGCTGTAGGAGGTAAACAAATGTCACCACAAGTCCATACTGCTAGCAAACTGTCCAGGTGTCCTGCTAAATATAGAAACTCTAACTTACCCAAAATAGACACTTATTATAAATAGGAAGTCTGCCGAACTAACTCAAACGAAGAGCAATCCTGAACATCCTTGATCATTGGAGTGGGAAATGGTCTCTGGCTCTACCAACTGGACCCTCTGAACAACTCCATTACCCTATGAGGGTCAGGAAATAGGCCAATCCTCTAAAAGTTGACGGTCATGAAAATGGGGACACTGAAATCGATCATGAAATAGATAATAAGTCATTATAGGATTGATTCGTGCAAATTCGATGTTTATGAAATTTGTTCTTATTGGATTATTTTTCAAGTTTGGTTTGGCCAATCACTCTCATAAGACCTTTGATATCATGTCGATACTGTTTGTTTTCTGATTAATTGGAATAACATTGATATTGTACTCAGTTACTGGATTTGTGCATCGACCCCCTACCTCCGAATGCGGATGTGTCCAGGGACGAATTCAAAGGTGGGATGTGCCTAGATGGGCATAGGAAACATATCCACCCCATGTGAGTGGATGCAGTTCCTGTGCACATCCTGGTACGCTCAGGCGCATCCAGAGAGCATTCGAGTGGTAATGCCTAGTTTTACATGAAAAAGTGAAATTTAACTTAAAACATGTGCATTTTAAAAGAGTTTTATTATGATTTTTTCCACAAAACCATAAAACAGCCTTTTATGAGGCCATTCACTGTTAAAACATATCATTTTGTTTGCTATTTTTCTCTCTTCTCATTTGGTCTCTATTTTGGCATTTCGAAGGGCAGGTGATTATTTTTGAAGAGGATCGTTTGTGGGGTACCAGATAGCTTTCACAAAGGAGATCTAATCATCTAAAGTAAGCATTTGACCATATTCTTGAGTCTTTAAATGATTTTTTTTAGAGATTTTGATGAATTTTTTCAAGTTTGGGATGAAAAATTTTCAAGTTTTTTTCAATTTTTTTCAAAGAAATAAAGAAACAAGTTTAGCTCTTTGTTCTAATGTTTTTGTATCTTTATTTTGCACTTGTATGCTTTTATTTCTTAGTTTTTTTCTAGTTTAAATATATTTAATTTCTTATAATAGCAAGAAATCAGATTGCAGGAATGGCCGGTAGTGTAAGTTCAATGGGTGGGGAAGGAACCGATAAATTCAAAATTAATATAGGATCTCCTTTATGGAGACATACCACAAGAATTTCACAGGTTTTAGGTGTTGGGGCATATATTTGGAGGTGTAATTATTGTAATACTAAAGAAAAAAATAGCTCATATTCTCGAGTGAAACTTCACTTTATGGGCTCTGTTGGTAAAGGGATGGGAATGTGTCTAGGCGCAGATAAGAAGGGGTTGTCTCCAGCACAAATAAAAGGATTCGTAAAAGAACAAGAAGAGGCTGATAAGTTGGTTCTAGGATCAAAACAAAGTGCTTATACTGGTGGAGTCAGAAAGAAAATAAAAATGAATCTACCCATTGATTCAGTTGCAGCCTCGAAACATCCATTCTTGCCTATAGCAAAAGATGAAGATGAAGTACAAATTACCACTCGCAAAAGAGGTCCATTGGACAAGGCATTTAAAATGGAGGCAAGAGACATTGCTAAACAAAAAAATGCACATTGCCTTTATGCCAATGGTCTTCCTTTCAACTTGGTGAGATCACCATAGTGGCAGGAAATGGTGTTGGCAATTAATACTGCACCAGCTGGTTTCACAAGTCCTGGGTTTGAAAAGGCGTGTACTGCCTTGTTGCAAAGAGAGAGTGCTATAGAGACCGCCCTTCAACCAATTAGAGATTCTTGAATTGATTCAGGTGTTTCTATTGTTTCCGATGGATGGAAAGATACCAAAAACGGTCTATTGATTAATGTTATTGCAGTTTCCCCCAAAAGGGCAATGTTTTAGAGGGTAGTTGATTGTGAACGGGAAGTGAAAGATGCGCAGTTCATTTCTAGAATTCTTATTGAGTCCATAGAGATGGTGGGTAGTGAGAATGTGTTTTAGGTTTTTCACAGACAACGCAAAAAATTGTAGTGGTGCAGGTGCTTTGGTTGAGGCAAGATATGGGCACATTTTTAGGACACCATGTACCATACACTCCCTCAACTTGGTGATTCAACAAATTGACACTCAAATAGAGTGGGTGAAACAAATATACGAAGAGGGTGAGGAGACCTAGATGTTTGTGACAAACCACCAAATGTCACAATCAATATTTAGATCTTTCTCGAGATTGGAGTTGTTGAAGAAAAATACTAAATTTTATTTTATTTATGTCATGTTCATTTATCAATTTGTAGATAAATTTGTTTAATATTTATTATTTTTTTAATTTGTAATTTACATATTAATATTGTTATTAATTTACTTAGGTTGTTGAGACCCGATTTGCATTTGATACCATTGTTATGAGAAGACTTTTGAAGGTGCGAGTGACATTGTGTCAAATTGTTATTTGCAACCAATGGGGTGTATGGAAGGGCCCAAAAGGTCAAGTCATTGGTCTTGGATGACAATTGGTTGGCTCCTGTGGAATATGTATTGGAATTCACCGAGCCTATCATGACTATGCTCTGATTTGTTGATACCTTTGCACCTTGTTTGGGGGATGTCTATGATGGCGTGGACAAAATGGTGCTGAAAGTGAAATTGGAAATACAAAAACATAGGAATGACCCCATAGAATGTGAAACCTTATGCAATAAGGTGGAATCGATCATTCATTGTCGATGGGAAAAGATGACCACCCCATAGCACCTCCTTGCAGATGCTATAATGTCCCGTTTATGTGACATTTGAAATTAATTAAATAATTAAAAATTTATGTTGTTGAAATATAACGACAACTTAATTAATTATTTAATAATGCAATTAAAGTGACTTTTTATGCCAACCAAAATTATAAAATAAAAGTCACTTTAAAAGACAAGAAATGGAATGCCAAGAGACAAGCTGATGGAAAGCAAAAAGTTTCCTGAAGAATGTTATAAAATTTATGGAGATGATTATTCGGGGCATGTTTAGATATTTTTTTGGATTTGATAAAATTGTTGATGCTTTGACATTAGCAAAAAATTTTTTTGGAGACGAAAACCTTTAGGAGTTTGAAGGTGTGGACGAAACCCCATTCCTTCTCGTGGAGTGTTTGCAAACAACAGACATAATTGATCAGAATGGTGATTTTTCTGTAAGGCTTGGATTGTTTCGACTACAATAATATTTGCAGTATTTGCTGTGTTTAAAATTTCAGGAAAAACTCATATTCAAAGATGTTATGACAATAGAGGTAATTTAAAATTGTTTATGCACACAACTTATATTATTCAATGAATATCTTGTGTGGAGCCCATTAATATTATTTAAATTCATACTTAACATATATTAAATATATTTGTTCAAAACTATAGTCAGACGGGAGATATTTGAAAGTTTGGGAATAAATATTTGAAAGTTAACGGTTTCAATAAAAGATTGTGGACTACTATAAGTGCCGATGAGTTTAATAAATCAAAGTCAATAGTTTATTTGAAATCTTGAATGAATATTTGCCTAAAAAACATTGGAGTTTATAATGCTTCTTTTATACATGTTTTTGTTGTGGACGTGAACCATTTCCTGTATATGCAACCATGCCATTTCATCTTCTAGAGCTGGAATCTTGAATTTGTTTGGCAGGTGATTATAATACGACAATTTCAGAGCTAAGGTTTTTTTTTGTTTAACATGAATGAACCTTCTTGCTGAATGTGGCTAGAGAGTTTTGTGAAAGTGCCTTGAGAAACTACACTGAACCTGGAAGCCTTGGAAATGGGATATGAACCATTGTGAACCTTGGAAAATTATGTTTCTGTTGTATGAATTCATTTATTTGCACCAAACGTGGATGTCATCTGCAATCATTTATTTGTATTATTACAATGCACTTCTGTTTGCCTATTTCATTGGACCAATTTCTCACAACAAAGCAAAAGAGTTACAAACTGATCTTCACGGGAACAAGTTTATCCTATCTTGGACGACATTAAATACCTTGTTGGGCAAATCCTTGAGCTTGAAGATACCATGAAAATTTATTGGAAGCAATGTTAGGGTTACTTTCTATAATATGTTTTAGTAGTATTTTCCATTCAAGATTTTATACATTATCAAACTGCTGCTATGGCTATTGGACCATTGATTTGGGCCTAATCAATCCTCGCAATATCACTTCTTTTTATAGCAACACTACTAGAATTGGGGCAATTTTGTAGTGAACAACATCAGAATATGGAAAGGACCATCTGTGGAAGGAAGACACAACCATTGCTTGCCTTGGAAGGGATTTAACTCAAACTGCAGCTAGAATTGTTTTTATATTCATTTATAAAATTTATAGTATATTCCTATTGAATTGAAAGTTATAAATAATCTGGGAATATACTACTAATAATTATTGGAATAGACTTTAGTACTTTACTTAAATTAGTATACTGTCCTTACCAATTTCTTAGCAAAAGCATTGAGTCCATATTCTCAATTATTCTTGAAAACACGAAACTCGTAGAGTCTGCAAACAAATGATCATAATTGCATGCAAACTATTTGTTAAAATGTTCACTTGCCATATGTTTGATAAAATGCTTGAATACTAAATTGTTGAGAAGTATAGTTAAAGTGTCTCCATTTGAAGATAGAAGTGAAGGATATTATAGGCTTAGTCTTAATTTGCATTGCCTCCCGAACTAGAGCTAGTGCACTCTGTTCCTCTGCCTTTCGTGTGGATTGGGTTGCCTTCTTGAGTTGAAATAATGCCTCACTGAATGCTCACTCCATCTCTGTATAGGATGCTCATCATACCAGCTTGCCCCTCTGGAATATGTGGTCAGCTGTAATGACCCTCGATTGTAATAATAAAATGTAAAATTTTACAATTATGAAATTGATAAATTCAAACAAAAGATTAAATTATTTCTTCCAAAACAAATTAAACTACAAAACATAATAAATAATAATTGTTAGTATAAAAACAATTAAATAATAATAATTATTTAATAATTATTATTACTAAACTGATAATTAAATTTTAAATATTATTATATCATAAAAGTCATAATATAATAATAATTAATTATATCATAATAATAATGGTATAATAATAATTTTGTTGTATTACAAATTCATTATAATCATCTTAATAATGTAATTCATAATAATAATAATAATAATATTACATATTAATAAACACAAGTGACAAATTAAACAATAGTTATAAATTAAACAAAAGTTACATATAATAAAAATGTTACAAATTAAATGGGCCGCGACTTCCAGCCTGGAAGTCGCGACCCTCCTGTCGGCCATGTTTGGACCCGTATAAAACGGGTAATGCGAGAGATAGGGCAGCAGCAGACAGCGAAGTGGGAATAGAGCAGACGGGAAGATCAGAGGACAGCGAACGGACAGGGAAAAGAGACTTCCGCGTCAACAAGAGCGCTAGAATAGAATTCGCGGCAGAGACATTTAAGGTATACTTGGTAACTCTATGATAATAATTTATAATTTGATTTCAAAAATGATAATCAACTTCTACATTAGGATTGTTATCACTTAAGACTGGTATTGATAAAAGCATCTATATCTATATATATCGGATGTTATAGTAATAGATATTTGAGAGATATTATAATTATCTCAGAGATATTAGCAATCAAGAAATATATAATCATTCAGACAATGCCATGCTTGACAGTGACACTATTAAATATAAGAGTTTTAAACAGAGATTTCAGAGATCAAGCTTTGGCTTGATAGAGGGCATTCCAAATGAATGTTAGAGAGAGGTTATTATAATCTCTAGAGGCAATATATATTGTAGTGGTTAATCATATGCATATGAAGAGACAAGAGGCTCGGTTGGAGGTGGGATCTCCTCCGAGTATTAATTGATGATCTATCATCATTAGAGATCCTAGAGACCTTAGGAATGAAACTCTTCAAAAGATGATGGCTTAACTAAGAGTTGTTCTCACCAGAGGGTTAAGTAATCTGACCGGAGAATCTTCCTAAGGGTTAATTAGGATTAGTATGGGTAGTATGTAGTTTATTGCATCAATGTTTTATATATATATGAATACTAACCCATGTTCAATACAGGCAAATCAAGGAGATCAATTAGATTAGCTTCTTAATATTTATAAGTTGGCTATATTAGTTTTTATGTGCTAACCGCTCTTTTGCAGGGTTCCATACTCAAGATTTAATCAAGAAACTGGGTACATTACATCAGCCCCACTCTATGATCTCTGTGGTCTTTGTATGGGGCCATCTTTAAGCTGTAAGATGCTCTGCAAATTACCTCTCATACTCTTGTTGCATAAACTTGAGGAGCCTCTTTGCCTCTAGTGTGATGGGTCCTATATCCAACAGTTTAGTGAGGTCTGCCACCCCATGTGTTGCTCCAGCCATCCATTCCTACTATTTCAAAAATCGCTAGATGGATGCGAGGGCATCCTGTCTGTCGGGTTTGAAAACATGTATGGAAGTTTCGTCCTGAGTAGTCCCTGGCTCAACATCTCGTGCCACATTTTCCTCCTGTAGGGAGATATTCCCCTGCCTAGTGCTCCATTCCTATATCTCAGTGTTCTCCCACGACTTTGCTAATGGTGCCTCCTCCGTTTGTTTCTTCTCGGCCTCAGCCTCTTCTGTGTGGTAAACCATCAACAATGTGGGCGATGGTGGTGGGATATCACCAACCCCATCTTGAACCTCTCCAAGAGATTGCTCATCTGCGTCTCTACTTCATCCATCCCCTCAGGTAACTGTGCCATGTCCTCACCTGCCACGGCTCCGCCATCCAAATCTCTTGTATCCTGGTGTACCAGTGTGGTATCCTCCTCTCTTGCGTGCTTGGCATCTAATCCCTCAATCTCAACGCCCAAACCTTCGACTGTAGGGGTTGTACCCTCGGTCGTGGGGATCAATCCTTCGGCTGTAGGGGCTGATTTCTCCACCACAGGGACGGTGAAGTTACTCGTGGAAGTACTGTTTCCAATGGCAAGTGCAACCACCAATGCTACGAGATTGGCCTACTCAATTGCTTTTGAGTTTGCAATGCGAATTGTGGTAGGTGCCACCCTATGTGCCCTCATGTCGACCACCTTGTGCGTGTGGACTTTACATGCTCCCTCAGTCGTGACCAAATGTGCGGTAGGTGAGAGTTGTGCCTGGGTGATCACAATCTTTGACATTGTAGACCATTTGGCCCCCCCAGTAAGCCAACACTAGTGCGGTCCTCTTTGGTATGGCGCTCTCTGCAATGGCTCCTTCCTCGCTCTCCCCTCGAACTGCCTCTTTCATCCCTCCGATTGCTTCACTGCCCCCTTTGACAACTTCACTCTCCCCTTCAAGCATTTCCTCTGTCTCTGTGCTACTTGTTCTATATCCTCTTCTTCTTCATTGTCCTCATCTCCTTTCTCAGTACTCATAGTCACCTCTTGCCTAGGCCTCTTACGAGCGGGTTCTGTTCCTCGATTGTCGGTAAGAGTGTCGAAATGCATCTAGTAATACATAGCTGGTTTACTTGGCTCCAATCTGCTAAATGATACAAATTTCCTCCTTTGGTTTGATGGTACGTGCGTCCTTAGGGCTTTCAAGAACAATGAATTGCATGGTGCGGCATGTAGAATGTTTTATATCTGAGATGAAAAAATCCCTTTATACGTTCTAAGAGTACCTGTCCTCAGTTGTATACCCTTCCATTCCAAAGGCCATTTATCAATTTGACCATCCATATAGTAATATCCAACGCCCTACTAGCTCCCGTGAGCTTGCTCTTCACGAAATCCATGATGCATTTCCACTCGGGGTAAACAATAAAGCATTTCTTAATTCCCCGACTGTTGTTATTGTTCCACAAGCTATTCCATTCTTGTTAGGAAAGGTTGGTTTTGCATACCAACTTAAGCAATAGCTCCTCCTCGAAGGACATTTTTGATGAGGGTTTCATTGTAAAATGACCCTTCAATGAGACACCAAATACGTTTGTGAATTCTTTTGGTCGAAATGACACCACCATTGTATGGTTGAATACCTGATAGTAGACTTGTTGGTATGGCTGTCATATCCCCAACCATTAGCCGCAGTACTAGTTCAAACTGTCTAAGATTAAATATTAGCATAAAAATTATTCTGTCCACCTCAACTTTTCATATAGTCTTTCACCTAGTGGTTGTTTGGAGTGCTTCCCGTCCATGCTCTACACTCACTACCAGTCACACCCTCGAATGTAAGGGTTTGCACAGTCACTGGCTCATCATTCTGCATCTTCCTTGTATTTTCTTATTGTTTTAAGTGGCCATATCTACTTGCAATGTATTTTCTTGCCAATTCCAACTTTATACTTGATCTCGTACTCCCCGTGCTAGGGTTCCCATAACTACCCTTCACCATGGTGCCTTTATTTCTTTCCACCATACAATCCCCCTTCGTTCTATGCTCTGCTTGTGCGTACGAACTTGTTGTACGGTGCTTGTAAGATCAACAATTAGTTTGGTACGACCTGTATCCGGTATAGTTGTACGGTGGTTGTGTGTCCTCGTCGTATGATTTGTCACTTTCGTACGGGATATACCGTACGACTGCTTCTGTTAGTACGAGTTATTCTGTACAAAATATGCCGTGTGGTGTACGACACACCTTTCCCTTTGATTGTTTGAGATGTTATGTCCAGCATATGAGTCCCTTCTATTGTACGGGTTATTGTGCACATCGTAGGAATCTATTCGTACTGATGGAACTCTACAAATATCACCTTTCTCACTTGTGTTTGGTCATACTGCATACCACATTTTTCCTCCATCCGTACGACCTATGGTCTGAGAGTGCTGAGCGTTCTTCCTTTCCCCCCTACAGTGTACGATGTGCTGTTGGTTTTGCTTGTACGGTTTCCCCTTCTCTTGCTCCTACAATAATTTTTCCTTCTTCTCCGTGGTTCGACCTTCACTCATGTTTCTACTTGCACTTATAGAATAACTTGGTGTCCAGGCAATTTATGGATACTTTTAAGGGTTAGGTTTTTAATAAAACACCTTTTCTTTAGAAGGAAGATTAATTCTTTTATTTTTCTATAGCACCCCTTTTTATATTTCTTATCTTCCTTTAATTTTATTTCCCTTGTGTTTTTAATTTTTTTTTTCAACATCAACTTTTTGACCATTATTTTTCCCTTTTTATTTTTGCATTTGTTTTCTTCTTTATTTCACTCTTGACATTTAATTTTATAAATTTCTTGATTTTTAATTTTTAACAAAATGGCATACCTTTTAATTCTTCTTCTTTTTGTAGTTCTTTGCATCCTTACTCTACCTTTGTACGCTTTCCTTTGAATTTTTTTTATTTTGCCGTGGATACTTTTTCTTAATTTTTATAGCCTTCTTGCTTCTTTCCTCCTTTGCTTCAACTTTTTGCTTCCTCCCCGGTTCTTTGTACTTAACCGCGTTGTCCCTCTTGAACCGATGAGTTGGTCTGTAGTCCACCCTTGCCACACCTTCCTAGTACACGTCGTACTTGGGAGGAAAAGTGTCACTCTCCAGCCCTACTTCAATTCCCTACATATTGTAGGCTAGGTAGAAGATCTCATAGTCCTCCATTTGCCAATCAAATAGCCCGTTGAGTGAACTAGTTTCATCTTCTGAACAATTTTCCATTTCCAGTATCCCTTCGTGATTGGGTTTCATTCGCCCCCCCCCTTTCTATGTCAAATTCCCCACCTTCAGACTCTGAGTTCGAGGCCAATTCCTAGCTGATTGCCTAGTTCCGTAAGTCAATTACATATTTCCTTTTCGTCAGTCTTCATAGAGAGTGTTCTTTTTCCAGTTGGGGTTGGCCTTCGCTGTGATAACCCAACCCTTTCCAAGGAGGGCATGGTACGCCTTCTCCAACGGGATGATCACGAAGTCCAAGTAAAATTGCTGGGTACCAATAATTACCTTCTGGGCCATGAGTGTTCCAATTGGTTTGATGCCGTGTTGGTTGGCACCTACCAAATGGAAGGTTGGCAGCCAGAGTGTCAGCTTGCCGAGGGCTTTCCATGTGTCCTCCGTCAGTACATTTACGCTAGAGCCGCCATCCACGATGGTGTTTGTTA
This sequence comes from Thuja plicata, assembly GCA_018584345.1. Classification (NCBI taxonomy): domain Eukaryota; kingdom Viridiplantae; phylum Streptophyta; class Pinopsida; order Cupressales; family Cupressaceae; genus Thuja; species Thuja plicata. The sequence goes on from MU223652.1 coordinate 491,491, forward strand.
GTCTTCATCCCATTATTTCCATTTCTACTGCAGTTGGTTTCTTCCCGACGCCTACTGCCATCAACATCAGATTTGTGGTGGGATCGTCTTTCTGTTCCTTTGTCGACTTGCCATTTTCCTGGTCGCTTGGGTTGTTACCAACTATGTTGGTAATGACCACCTTCAATTGTGGCATGGTCTCCAAAAGGTTCGACGCTCGTAGCGGTATGGTGGCTTGCAACATCTGCTTCATGATGTTCCTTATAGACTCCAACTATAAGGGAGTGTTGGTAGTGTCGTGTGACGTTCTTTGTTCCTCCTCCATAACTCATTCGATATCAGCCTTGGCTTCCCTCAACCTTTCCTTCTCTGTACGGGGATCAATGTATATCGCTCCTTGGTCTGCAACCTGGCGATTGCCAACACCTCCTCTTTTTGGTTTTTTGTGTTCAACATGTTTACCCCTTTTTGCTTGGGGCACTTGGTGTCTTCATGGTTGCCTGGGCCACACCATTTGCACAACAAACTTTCACCTCCTTGCCCGCTTTGACAATCCCGCGTGAAGTGACCCCACTCATTACATCTCGGGCATTGCATCATGGATTGTCCCTTTGCATCTTACTGGATCTGGCTTCTAGGTGTATTGTTATTGCTATTATTGTTGTTATTCCCTCCCCACCCACGTTTTACAATGGCAGGCAAGGTCCTCTGATTCATCCCCTATGAATTTAGGGAGAAGGTGTTCACTATCTTTTTGGTTTGGTTGAAATCGTGCATGTCGGACCCGCGTGGAGTGGCTCTTTCTCCATGTGCCTGTGCCTCACTTGTACCCTCGACCATGCCTAAGCTCTCAACCCGTCCATTGGCGTCGTTCACACATTGGTCACTTCCTTCGTACCAATACTCCTTTCTCCTCAGAGTTTTTGTTTTTGGCCCCATTTCCTTGGTTCCTCTTATATGACTAAATTCTCAATGCCCAATAGGGTGTTCTCAAATAATTTTGCTACCTCCCTCTGGAGGTTTCTTTCATCATCTTCTTCTTGTCCAGAGGGCAAAGACGTTTCGCTCCCTATGGAGTCAGAATTTGAACTCTCCTTGTCACTCACTGCCTGTACTGAAGGATTGCTCACCTGGTTTGCAAGGTCCTCCCTTACCTTATCGGGGAGTGGTAGGTTTCTCGAAATCTCCTTCCACTATTGCCTCGTATGTTGTGTTTTGCCTTAGCTGAGGGTACTCGCTACTCCAGCTTCAACTGACACCCCGACTTTGGCTTTGTGGTGAGCTTTGAGATTCCTCGACGATTCTTTGCAACTGTCGTTGCCTCTCACTCTGCTGCTTGATTCAGAGAGATCCGCTCACGGATGCTTCTCCTTCTCTATCTTATTTCTTTCTCCTGGTACATCTCCTTCTGTCCTTGTTTGGCAGAGGGACATTAATTAGTGGAGTTGCCAGAGGTATGGGGTCTATTTGTGTCATGCTCCTCCCTTTGGTTCCTATCCTCGTACTGTTGTAGTATTTGTTGTCTGCGTTGCTCTTGTTGCCTCCCCTCTTGCTGTTCTTGGAGTTCAATCAAGTTGTGAGCCAACAACTGTGGAAGGCTTCCTAGAAGATCATACACTATAGTGTGCACCATGAGTTTGGCAAGTATTGTGTCAGCCAGGACCTCTCTCTCTCTCTCTCTCTCTGCACGTAGTGATCAACCAAGTCCTCCATCAATTGGTCTTCTCGGGTTTCTTCCCTATTGTTCTCAGCATCGCTATTTGTCACTAGTACTTGCTGATCGAAGGTGCGGTCCATTATTCCGCCATCTTTCCTTTTTGCCTTTCCTTAGACCTCTAGGTTCGACTAGGCAACGACTCCAAAATGTTTACTCCCTATGAGGTATCTAGTTCTATGCACACAGTAAATAGAGATTCAAGCAGCACATGAATAAAATAATAATTCAGCATTAAGACTGCACATAATATTGACAGAATGATATAACTATGTTTCCATGTAATGTCTGTACCAAACTAACCCGTTCCTAGGGCGAGTCTCACATATATAAAGCACTCGACGGTTGATTGAGAATACCAATCGTCGGTTCCTACAAATTCCTACAACTGCCCGAGAAAATATTTGTAATTACATTGCCATAACAACCCAAAGCATAAAGTATTTTTACTGACGACTACACTGGCAAACATAAAGTATTATTACTAACAACTAAACTATGGCTAACACTTAAAATGAAAGATGACGAAGACTTAGCCACATACCTACTTCGAGTTGATGAGGTTGTAAACTCAATGAAAGGTCTTGGTGAAGACATTGATGAACAACTAGTTGTTGAAAAGATACTAAGATCCTTGCCAATGAAATTCGTTTCGAAAGTGTCTGCACTTGAAGAAATGAAAGTGCTAGACCTACTAACAATAGATAAACTATATGGAATTCTTACCGCTTATGATATGAGGATTGAAGGCAAAACACGTCAAAAGGAAATCTCTTTTGAAGCATCAAAAAGGGAGAAAAATAAAAAAAACATATATCAAGAAAGAGCTCAAGTAGTGAAACTGATGAACTGGAGGCTTATTTCTTGAGGAAGTTAAAAAAGGGGAATGGCAAGTATAAAGGAAAATTCCTTTCAAACGTTTCAATGGCCAAAAGGTTGGACATTATGCTTCTAAATGTCCCAAAAACAGTAGTGACTCCAGTGAAGATAAAAAGGAAGTGTATACAAAGAATAAGGGGAAGAAAAATTCTATGTACAATCAAAAGAAGATGTTCCAAAAACACGAAAAGTATTTCTATTCAAAGAAAGAAAGCAGCTCATTAGAAGAAAGCAATGATGAATGCCAAAGTACTGATGAAGAAGAAATACTCTTTATGGGCAACGATGACACAAACAACGAGCAAGAAGATGAAGATGTTGATGTGGCATGTAGTGAAGAGGAGGATGCAAATTTCATGGAAGAGCTCTATTATGCATACCAACAGAATGTGAGATTAAAAGGGAAGATCACTGAGCACAACAAGCATTTTAAAGAAATTTCAAAAACTCTAGATCAAACAAGATTATTGAAGGCTTAAGGCCTCAACTAGTAGAAGTCAAACAAGTTGAGGATGAAAGGAAGAAGAAGCTAAAGGCAAAAGAGGTGGATTATGTGGAATTAGAGTAAGGGATTGTTTTATTGAAAAATTATTTAGTGGAAACCAATGTCAAACTGAATACTAGTCTCAAGTCTGAAAAGAGCTCTGAAATCCTAACCGATATCATTGATAGCCAAAGGCGATCTTCTAGCAAGACAGACGTAGGCTATGAAGGAAAGTTAAATAATCATGATGATACATTCAAAGGCTTCATCAAAGAAGGAAGTAGCATGGTAGAGAAAGAGTCACCTAAGAATTTGAAAGAGGAAGAATTTGAAAGATATATTGAAGTGTTGATAAATCCTATAAAAAATGAAGATAGCAAGGACACTTTCAGAAAAAGCCTTCCCTCCGAGGCAAGTGTATATATCTAAGTTCTAACATGACTTCTATGGATATTGCTACTCATGTAATTACTTTGGTCACAAAGCTTGAGGATGCAAAACACAAAATGGAAACTTTCATGGATGGAGAAGTAGAAATTATATCTCATAATGTTCACAAGTAAATTATAACATTGTATGTTATAGGTGCAATAACTATGGACACATAGCATGACATTGCCAATATCTCCTTATGAAATCATGTAAAGAATACAAGAGAAAGGATACCAAAAATAATAAAAAAGGAAGGCCTACCTTGGTATGGAGAAAGAAGCATGACAAAGACATTGAAAGAGTGAAAAGGATGAATCCTTAAATATGCACTATGCACTCCAAGCACAAGTGATGTCTCCTAGTTTTTAAGGAGGACAACGAGTTCAGGGGGAGACAAGTATGGAATTATCCTCTAAGCCCCTTGGAGAAAACAATGAGATGATCAAGATAAACTAATGTTTTATAGACAGAAACAAGAAGATTGAATAAAGGAATCCACTTATTATCATCAAGGAAGAAGATTGATTTGGTATCTACATTGGCCTAAAGAACACACTATGGAAACTTTGGAAGGCTTAGACTCTCAAATACTATCAAAGATAGAAAGTTCTCGGTATAGAAGCTTGAACAAGATAAGGCTGCTACACATTTTCAGAAAACCTAACAGGTAAATGGTTGTGATCGAAGAGTAAAGGGTATCCCTGTATTCTCACATTAACATGCATGTGTTTGTAGCAAGAGAAAATTATAGAAATAAGAAGAATGATTGCATTGATGTCAAGAATCACAAGTGAAATCTACAATATGAACAACCGTTGGATAGAGAATGAAGGTCTCGAGGAAAGTAAAGAAAAAGGAAATGGACAGAGGATTTATCATTTTTTATACAAGAGGATAGTGCAAAGATGAAAGACAACTATTCAGTTGCAGTGATCAGAAATCTAGAGGAAGAGAAGGAAGACAAGAAGACTCTCACAAAGACATCAAAAGATGATCCTCATAGAAGGGTTGAACATGCATAAGACAGTAATGGAATCATTATATTCCTATCTTGTGAAACTCAAGGAAATGATGCAAAGTCTTTGAAGAACCATAGAAGAAGCAAGATACAGAGTGGTATTAGAGCAAGGGGGGAGCATTGAAGAATCCTTCACAAGGTGAGCGATATAGTCTTATGCATTTGATGTGATTTTGGAATCAGATGTTTCTAAAGATGCATTCATGAAAGAAGTTTGATGAACATCCCTTTGCCATTGATTGCAAAGGGGGAGAGAAATAGAAAGGGGGAGAGCTAGAAGAGACGAGAAATAATATGTTGCCATCAATGACAAAGGGGGAGATTGTTGTTAAGAAATGTAGATCTGAAGATAATGTATAAACTGATCTGTATGTAGAATGCAATTGCCTTTGTTATTGATTGATTCTACAAATTATAATAACTATATATATTGAATCGAAGGATGTCAAATATGAATAGTCATAACTTATCATATACGATAAGTCATGAGTGTTTAACTTATAATGATAACATATAGTTTATGATTCACTTAGCATAATAACCGCACGGTATGAAATGGGACAGTCACGATACTATCGTGACTGTCATATATGAACAATCATCGATATTATCGTGGCTGTCACATATGCCAGTCACGATATGTATCGCGACTCCCTTTAGTGTATACGGTAACTTACTTGATTGTTTTAGACAGTCGATTCAATATATTAATTATTACGTAATATATATATATATATATCATGATTGACTTGTTTTATATATCATATATTATATCTTTAATTTAATATATATTCTATATCCAATTATATATATATTTATATATATTATTATGGTTGTCATGTCGTTTTATTAAACACGAACGAACAATATTTTAACACTCCCTCTTGAGAGAGAGTTTACTAGATTTGTAGAATTTTCACATCATGATATTTTGCCCAATCCAAACATTTGAAAATGTTAATCATGATAAGTTATCACACACGGTAACAATATAAATGTTAGGACGTCCGGACCAATCCGGAACAACCCCTTTCGGGAGTCTATCCTAACAATTGTTAATCAACAGGTGATAACATAAGCAACAAGATGTCCGGACTAGTCCGGAACAAACCCTTATGGTAGCCAATCTTGAAGCTTGGTTACTATTGTCAAGATCGTCACCTTGAAATAGTAACCTATACACAGAAGATCCTCATCTTCACAATTTTGAAATATTTCAATAATTATATATATATATATTCATGAATAAGATGTACATCAATAATTACATTCATATTTTGATCAAACCAATTTTCCTTCTGAAGAATTCTATCTTCACC
>MU223652.1:506904-520183 GCA_018584345.1 Thuja plicata
CCAAACTGAAAATGACTAGGCCAAAACACTCTAGGATCCCTTTAAACCCTTTGTTAGCCCTTGGGACCATGTAGAACTAGGCTAACGAACACACACTTGGTCAACTGCTAAAGTGGGGACATTACATTATATATCATATACTATATCTTTAATTTAATATATATTCTATATCCAATTATATATATATATATATATATATATATATATATATATATTATTATGGTTGTCATGTCGTTTTATTAAACACGAACGAACAATATTTTAACAATTGTTAGACTACTTGTCATTGATGTCAAAACGGTTGCATACTAAACAGATGTATCTATACACAGCTACAAGTTTCCGAGACATGTCAGTCTCAGAGTAGAAGATGGTTTGGTCATTGTTGTCAATTAGACAATGTATTTTCAAGTGCTTCAAAATTAAACAATATATTTTCAGTATGTGTAAGATCTGTCATCATTGGATGTTGTCTGTCAAAGGAATTATGTAAAGAATATATAGATGATTGGAAAGTGTTGTCAAGAGAGTATGGATGAGGCCATAAACAAAATCAGATTACAATTTGATATTGGCATGGACAGACCTTATCATAAGCTGACTCCTGAGAACGAAGAGCTGCAAAGCGACAGAGAGAACTAATCTGAGATCAATTTGTGACAGCAGTAGCTCAGGGAAGCGAAAATGGAAGAGGACCCTTCACCTCCCACAGAGATGTGTGTAGTGGTATCTTGTTGTAACAAGTTTTAATATAGATTGCCGCCTAGCTTATTTCAAAACAACTTATGAAAGTATTTCTAAAATAAACTTGTTCAATTCTATCTTTAGTCCAGGGAGCTTCCTTGACAGCTGTGCAACAAATCTTCCGATAACTGCTTACTTCTTGTGAAACAAGCAAATCTTCCTTGATTGCAATGCCCATTTGAAGTTTTTATGATGAATAAGATATATGCCTTCATGCCACCTTGAATCAATATTGGCAAATTGCTTGTGGACAGCTCAACAATCTTGTTCATGGTGGTAATTGCCTTGCACAACAAAGGAACTATCTTGTGCAACAAGACAATCTCCTGTACAACAGAGATACTCTGGTGCACAGCGAAGGAATTCAGCTGGGCAATAAAGACAATGAATAGCAGAGTAAAGGAATTTTCTTTCTTAGCAAAGGATATGTCTTGAGCAGCACTAGAAAATATTTTACATGATGGAGTTGTCTTGTACAACAAAGGTAACTGCCTTCTAGTCTTGCACAACATCTTTGCTTCTTTGAACCTTCAGAAGAGCACTAATGCAGTTATACAAAACAACTTATCATACTGAATCTAGTTACATTAGTCTATTTCACCTCTTTCTTTTTTAAAAAAACATTCAATTATGTACAATAATTCTAATATAAAACAAAAGAATCACTTTAGGGCTATATTTGTATCAAATAGATGGAAATGAGTTGGTTAAATGGGTTCTCTAGATACAGAAACATATTTAAGGATCATCAAAGGATGTTCTGTTAGATACATTTTTGGAGCTCATCCTTAATTATAATTTTATTGTTTGTTTGCACTAATTTTTAATTCCAGTAAAGATTGATTTTGCTTTACTTCCTGTAAAGATTGATTCAATGGATTATTTCTGATTCTGTGCATCATTGTTCTTTAAATTTGTTGAAGTCATATTGGTTATTATATTTGAATTGTGCTTCAAGTTCCAATCATGATTGTTCTTTAAAGAATGTTCAGATAGATACATTTTTGGAGCTCATCCTTAATTATATATGATCGTTGGTTTGCACTAATATTTAATTCTAGTAAAGATTAATTCAATGGATTATTCCCGATTCTGCACTTCATTGTTCTTTAGGTTTGTTGAAGTCATATTGGTTATTATATTTGAATTGTGCTTCAATTTCAATGCCTATCTTAGCTGGCAATGCAGGTTGTATATCTAATTAATCTTATTTAGTTATTAATCACTGCTACCAAGAGACAATTTGTCACCTTCATAGAACATATCCTTTTGAACATGCCCATTGATCTATTTGTATGTAATCTATGATCCTATTAATTCATATTCGCCTAGCTATTATAATCTTATTCTATACTTTATATTGGAGGGGTAAATGCTTTTGGCTTGGAGCAATGAACTGGTGAGGTCAAAAACAAGGGATATCATCTCCAGCAATTTCTCAGCAATAACATCTTATCAGGGTTTGAACGTTGGTGTCAAGAACCACAACAACATAATTTGACCATCATGCTGTGCTAATATGGACTATAATCTTATTCTTTTTAAAACATTTGAATATTATGTATGTATAGTGTATGTACCTAGTAGATATGTGATATTCTAGCACCACCTTTCTAATAAGCATTGTGAATCCCTTTAATAGTGAAATATCCCGGGTGGGATATTGTTTTCACAACTCAAAATAATTTCCAGAATTTATTCAATGATAAACTTTGCAACAAATACAGAGATTCCAGTAATAAACCAGCAATTTGCTCAAATTAAACCCTCAGAAATAACCATTATTGTATTTTACATCATCAATACAATAACTAAGAAAATAATCCAATCTTATAAACAACAAATATAGTCAGACTCCATGCAAGAAGAACCTAAAAACTCAATGGTGAATTCTGATGTGAATCCACTCTGCTAATGAACTGGGGCTACATCCAATCTACCCTTAAGCCATAATCCGTTCTCAAGGCTGAAAAGAAACTGAAGTTGAGAGCTTCCAATCTCCAAGAGACAATTCCGAAATGAATAACCAAGCATAAACCAAATGAGTCTCCTTTCCCTCTTTTAAAGCAACAAGTTGTGACTCTTCAGTTTCCCCTTTTCTGTCCCTTTCATATTTTCGCTTTATGTCTTAATTAAACCACTTTAAATTAATATATCCATTTAATAATAAAGTGGCATTATAATAGACTATTAAATCTTCTGGCATTAAAATGGATGAACAAACGAACTCGGAAGATGATGTGTGATAGCTTGCCGGAAGGCTCTCGACGATATGCTCCATGTCCAATACTGACAATGCCAAAAAACTGAACCCTGCTAACTTACTATAAATAGTAAGTATAAAGGAACCCTGTGAAAACAACTCCAATTGTCCTGGAATCGAAAGTGCCTAGGCCAAAACTCACACTGACCCCTGTACTGTCCTGGTGAGCCTGCGAGACCATTGCAAAAAGTGCTAACGATGCATCAGAAAAAAGGCTTAGAAAAGGGGACATTACAGTCCTCCCTTCCCAAAGATTGCTTGTCCTCGAGCAATTTGCATCTGAATGTTGTGACTAGAAATACTCGGATCCCATACCAGCCTCCAGGGATTTGCTTCACTCAGTTGTTGTGCTACTTTGATACAAACATGTCGTGAAAAGCGAAGCCACTCATTACTCCCCACATCAGTAATGCATCAATCATACTAATACCTGGATCCCAAATGATTAGACTGACACAATCACCAAATATGAGTGAATAGAAATGTCTCAAGATGCAATCAACACTAGACAACCCTCCATCAGTAAGAGGTAACTCGTGGAAAAACATATCACCCATCCTACAATAAGACATAACCACCCTTCCTGAACTGCTAATGTATGAATCAAACTGCTCAATAGCTGAAATCAATACCAAGGGTGCGGGAAGGCTAAAACTACCATCAGCCATCCTGAAAATCACTCTGTCACTCCAGTCTTGTGACCAAGACTCATCACTATAACTGTACCTGGGTCCCAAATCCTGCAATCGATCTCATCCTCGTCATGTGAATTGGAAATATCCTCCTCACCTAGCTTAAAAAGGGGATTATCAAATGTCAAATCAGCATTCACCTCAAATAAACAATTGTCAATCCACTGAATGTTTTCCATCTCAACTTGTCGTTCTAGTGGTTCCAAAAATTTCTTCGGCTAGCTATCGAAGAAATAAGTTTGCTAAATGCTATCGAGTTCCTTGATCACCTGTTTGAAAGACTCTGAGCCTCCCCTGTTCTCTTGTTCCCTGAGCTGATTAGTAACCAAAATTTGATTTTTTCGCTTCTAGATGGGCAACTCGAGTATTATCTAATGTCTCCTGAGCAACATTAAACTCCCTATTGAGCTTAGTAACCTCATCCTCTTTTTCCCTCAATTGTTTAGCATATATTTCAGAAACTTTTAAGAGGTAATCGCAGCTGGAAGTAGATATAAATATTCTGATTTCCAAATCTCAAAAGCTGTTTTGACCCCCTGTAAATCTGCAACATAAGACTCACTTCCTATACCACTTTGCCCTTTTTCCATCTGAGCCTTCCTGCGAAGATCTTCAATGATCCTGTGAGTGCTATCATGATGTACAAGGATTGCAACAACGGCATCATCATTAACTTTCAGCTGATTCTTCAATGAACCATGGTCATTTAGGCATACATTTTCTAGTAGGTCATCCACAACACCATCATCCTGAAATTCTATTTTTGATTGCTCCTCTAATTCACTATCATGTATGAGTGAGCTATTGCTATAAGAAACACATGATTTAGCACATCACTCAAAGGTGTCATTAATGTCATCATAGGCCTCAATTCGATTTGTATGTGAATGCAAGGTTGTTACGTCATCCAACAATTCCTCATGACATGAACTGTTAAAGGTATCCAACTTGTTGTCACAATCCTTAACTGAAACTTTATCAGTTTCAGCTTCTAAGTCACCAAAGTAGAGTTTTGAACTTCCTATACCTTTGACAATAGTTGGATTCATATTATCACCAATGAATGTATTATTTTGTGGGGGAAAAATAGTGAAATTTTTATCACTTTCCCTGCTGGTCTGAATTTCTTTGGCTGTCTTATCTTTATCCCTATCACCACAATCATGATTAGGTGTCCAAGTTTGTTGACATGTGAAACAGATTTGCTCTCTTCTCATTCGGTTCTTGCTCATTCCTGGAGATCCCGCAACCTGTATACCCATTACAATCAACTCACTATCCGTCATGAGATCATTGAACTTCTCAATCTTACATTCAATCAATTCTTCCGCAAGCTCATAAGCGGTAAGAGAAATTTTATATTCTCCTCTCAAAAAAGCTAGTAGGTTTGATTGTACTTGCTTGCACACCTTCTTCCTCATCTAGAATTAATGACATAATTGTTTTCATGCAAGCTTTCACATGGTTTGGATGATGTTTTCTGAAATTTCTTAAGAAGCACTGAAATAACTGTTGAATCATCTTTTCACAACCGAGATCCAACATGGGAATGAAAAATCAAGTTTTTGCCATTAGTCCCAAGATTTTTGTCCGCTTACCAAAGGTAGGACCTTTGTCATTATTTAGTCCACTTAAACTGGCCACAATCAGCTGTAATACCTGCTTCAAAATGTTATCAACATAAGGTGTAATAGGAGCTGTAATCCTGATAATTTCGGTAAGGCATGTGGAAACTGCGAGTCGAACTTCTTTGTGAGGATGTTCCATAAGTCCAAGTTGAACTAAGGCAACCGTAGAAGGCTGCAGGTCCCAATTGAGGAGCCTACAATCAGTCTGGTCTATCCTAGATAGATATTAATCTATCTTTTCCAATTTGACAAGCACACCTCCCATACATTTCATACTCTCTAATTGCCATCCAAGGCAATATAATTCATTTCCTATTTCAATTTCTTCCTACATGTCTCTTAGTTGTTCATCATTGAAGGTATCCTTAAATTCTTTTGAGAAAATATTGTTTTTCAGATCTGCCATTGTCTTCATTATTATTTGCCCCTTTAGGATGTCAAGACGCACAGGCTTTGATGCTTATTACTACAAACAACCACCCTAAATCTGACCACTGAAGAGACTGCTATCTAAAGAATTCAGAGACAACTTTCAGAATATGATGCTGCCGAAAAATCAGTGTACTGTTATATCCCTGTTTGTGCCCAATAGTTTTGCAATACCCACCAGACTTCCTATCTTCTAACATGTGATCTTTTGCTAGTAATGACCAGTGTAGTAATTCTCATGGAATTTCCTATAGTTTCTCTTTAATTTTCTTCTCATTGAATATTTCTCCAGCAAGAAGAAAGTATCAGCAATTAATGATTTCATACTGACTCCAGACAAGTTCAGAATACCACCAATTGCAGCAAATAATACTTCTATGAATGGCCGGGGACTTATAGGCTTGTTTGTAATTTTCTTTGGCTGATGTGGATAGGGCTGCCAAGGAGATATAGCTCATGCACCCAAATTTTCTAGCACCATTCACAATCCTTTCTAAATGGCCTGAATATACTTTCCTTGTCTCAGTCCTGAAACCTTATGCTCAATTAGAAGTCACTTTGATTAGGATAATCCCATCTCCAAAGATTTTATTTACAACACAACTAGAAGAGTTTGTGCGGAGTACTAAACCGGATGAAGGCTTGGGAGTTTATTTTTTGAGCTTTGTGATTTAACAGTTGTATTGTGACTCTATCGCAAATCAAAGCGACAATCAGGAAGTCCACAAATATTCTCAGGAAGAGAGTTTCCAGGATGAATGCACTTTGACACTACAGCAATTCCGTCCCAAATATTTTCTGAATGTTGATTTACAAATAATGTCTGAATATTGTTGTAGCTATAGCTTCCCCACACACTATGGCATCCAACAGATGAAAAGCAAACCCAAGGAGTAGAAACCATGCTCAGCCCAAGATACACAGCTCAGAGGAAAAATCATGCAGCTCTTCACAAATTGAGTCGTCAAGCTCAGAGTATCTACGATGAGTAATAGTTTGCACAAGAATACAGTTCGAGGTGGTATACCGGCGCCTGCAACAATGAACAGAAGCGTATCCCTTCTAAGGGATCTATCACTAAATAATACTGGACGCTAAAGATTATCTCCTGTTAGAAGTTTTGAATGAAATATTTGACACCATGAGCGGTTATGCCCGTCATAGCTGTAAATAATTAGAACTCTGTCACAACACCAAATATTACCGCCTGATGTGCTTAGGGGAATATGAACCGTTACTGATTCTTTGTCCGTTACTATTCCTTCCCTTTCACGAAAATATAATCTTGACAAAAGTCGACAGCGCCAACTCTACAGAGTCCCGTCTAGGCACTTCACGACACATATAGATATTTCTTGTGCTATCAAAACTTTGCAACGTTAAACGGTTTAAATTTTCAGACGGAAGAACTGAAGTTGTATAGACACGTGAAGGTGGTTGTTTCTTTCTGCACAGGAAACGCGTTCATATGTAACTCGCCAAAAACTCCAACATCCATCCACACTAAGAAACGACTATAGCACGTTCACTACAAGCCAGTAAGAATATACAGAGTCGCTCTGAATGCTCCAAACTACGAACACTTGATGCAACCTATCACTCTCACCAAGTCAATTTTTTTTTGAACACCACTGGCAGCTTCAGAATAGTCGACCCCAAAATGAACGGTCCCAAATTAACTTATGGCACAAAACAATTAAGAAATCCTCAATATAATAATTTCAAACCATCAGAAGATGTAGCATCCAACATTTAAAGCCCGGAGCACGGAGGCGAATAGGCATAGACACAAAACATGGAAAATGTTGTCCTCCTACAGTTTGAACAAACAAGAGTCTCTGCGCCAAAGTAAACCCGTCTTCGACAACCTCGGCTAATATGAAGGGCTCTTTTTCAAATACTTTACCCAATTTCTCATGTTCTCCCCTTCAAATATATCTCCAAAAAAAATCAATTCCCCGATATTATTCGATTAATATCTCTTCACCAGTAAAATAATATTTCATTTGCAAACTTATGAAGGCTGCTTCCAAGTATTATTCTCGGTGGTGAATGAATAAAGTTTCGTTATGAATACTAGACTTGGGTCCTGCAATATTTCATTAATGCAATATTAAGAATATAGTGTGTTTCAATAACAACTCAGAAATATTTGCCTTGGACAATAACCGCCTCCTTATAAGAATATCAAATTATCAAAGCACTGTTCGGGACCCACTTAAAAATTTCCTCTTAACTGCAATATAAACCTTAGTGGAATAGTCATATCTATTTTACGCCAAGTATCTTGTCGTCGCGGTTCTGCTTAATAAAAAATATCAGTGCATCAATATATTTTCATAGACATTCTCTGACATATATATTTAGGACTTCAGAAATATTTCTTTGAAATATACAACCCCATCCAAATGCTATATGGTAAACTAGGAGTATTAGTGCCAAACTCAAACGGCTAGCTGGTGTAATCTAGATGTATACATTCAAACCGCAAGGCTCACCAAAATCTGAATATAATAATTTTATTCCCAAACAAGAAATATATCTCTTTATTTCCGAAACACTAAATCCTTACAAATTTTCAATGAAGACTTCACAAGCTGGCAGAAAAAACCAGCTTTGATACTACTGAAATATCCTAGGTGGGATATTGTTTTCACAACAACTCCAAATAATTTCCAGAATTTATTCAATGATAAACTTTGCAACAAATACAGAGATTCCAGTAATAAATCAGCAATTTGCTCAAATTAAACCCTTAGAAATAACCATTATTGTATTTTACATCAGCAATACAGTAACTAAGAAAATAATCCAATCTTATAAACAACAAATACAGTCAGACTCTATGCAAGAAGAACCTGAAAACTCAATGGTGGATTCTGATGTGAATCCACTCTGCTGATGAACTGGGGCTACGTCCAATCCACCCTTAAGCCGAAAGGGTTTAGTCCTCAAGGCTGAAAAGAAACTGAAGCTGAGAGCTTCCAATCTCCAAGAGACAATTCCAAAATCAATAAAGAAGCATAAACCAAATGAGTCTCCTTTTCCTCTTTTAAAGCAACAAGCTGTGACTTCAGTTTCCCCTTCTTTGTCCCTTTCATATTTTCACTTTATGTCCTAATTAAACCACTTTAAATTAATATATCCATTTAATAATAAAGTGGCATAATAATAGACTATTAAATCTTCTGGCATTAAAATGTATGAACAAACAGACTCGAAAGACGATGTGTGATAGCTTGCCAGAAAGCTCTCGACGATACGCTCCAAGTCCAATACTGACAATGCCAAAAACTGAACCCTGCTGACTTACTATAAATAGAGGAACCTTGCCAAAACAACTCCAATTGTCCTGGAACCGGAAGTGCCTAGGCCAAAATGCACAATGACCCCAGCACTATCCTGGTTAGCCCGCGAGACCATGGCAAAAAGTGCTAACGATGCATCAGAAAAAAAGGCTCAGAAAAGGGGACATTACAAATAGCTTGCTTGATGTTCTACTTTTCCGTAAAAGAGAGATCGGTTTTGCAACATATCATAGCAGAGCTATCCTTACTTTAACTCCAGATTGGTTGACAGCCTCCAAGGATTTATTGATCCTCATCTACTTATAGATATGAAATCTCTCATATTAGTTTAGTTGAAGCAAGTCAAGGGAAGTCAGTGGCTACATCACTTAAAAGATTGATAGATTATTGATGTCAGAATCTTGTGTTGGTCACTGGTGTCAGATATTGCCTTTTGTTTCAAACTCTGCAGTTTCAAATCATTGGCATATTCAGCATGAAATACAGCCACAGCAAACTCTTGATACTTGTTCAAATTGAAAATATGTATCTGCATCATCCTAACTTCGGTGCAAGAATTTATTAATGGTGGGAAGATGGCAATTGTGTTTATTTCTTGTTGGAATACAATCTCAAATTATATAGTTTCTTTCTCAGATGCTACTTCATGAATAGTTTGAATTCCTTTTATAGGAGGGCCAGAGACTGCTCAGCTTGGCAATGCTTACCTCATGAAATTGGAGAAATTGTTTGAGACCATTAATAATTTTTGCCATTTTCTTGTATATATTACTTATTTCCATAGCTGCAAGGAATGACCATTTCTCTCTTGCAGTTGGTTCTGGAGCCACATCATGAATTATTTGTCCAAAATTTCATTGTTTAATTCCGTTTTATCAATATTTTATCCTTATTGTATTTATAGATACCTTATATTTTGAATGTGTTCATTTGGAATTTTTGAGGGTGGCTAGATATGATACACTTAATCAATGTTACTTATCAATATGTATTATTCCAACTCTTAATGTTGATGTATAATGTGTGGACATGTGCAGGCAGATTTCGATTTCCATGGAGAAGAATGGGAGTGGGGAACTTACAAGACACAGAGGGTTCTTGCAGTTGGAAGTTACAGTAATAATGATGGTCTTCGCCTAGAGAAAATCTTCATACAAAGGGATAAAGCAACTCTTCATGCAGATGGGATAATATTGGGACCAAGGCCTAATCTTCATTTTGCTGTTTTAAATTTTCCTGTCGGTTTAGTGCCAACTCTATTACAGGTTTTCAAATCGTCAAGCATGAATCCTATGCCTTCTTCATGGACACCTTTGACACCTATAAGAGGAATTTTACATATGGAAGGAGATTTAAGAGGAAGCCCAGGAAAACCACAATGTGATGTACAAGTAAGACTTTTAGATGGAGCTATTGGAGGTGTTGACTTAAGACGTGCTGAGGTGGTTACTTCTATTACATCAACAAACCGCTTTGTATTTGATGCAAATTTTGAACCGGTAATCCATCCTGGTCATGTACATGTTATAGGAAGCCTTCCTATGGCTCCTTTGGGAACTGATGCACTAGTGGAAGAGGATATTGAAAGAGAATCTGCCAGGCCAATGTGGGTTGTCCGATGGATGCAAGATAAAGGAAAAATTACTGATGGAATTGATGTTAACAATAAGTTTGGCAGAGAGAGAGGAGAAGAAGGCTGGGAAGTTCAACTGACTGAAAATTTAAAAGGTTTGGATTGGAATCTAAGAGAAACTGGTGCAGTTAAGGTAGATGCAACTGTGAAAGATGGTGGCATGATGTTAATCACTGCACTGTCTCCTTATGCCCATTGGCTTCAGGGAAGTGCTGATGTTACCTTACAGGTGTGTCTTTCTTTGTTCAAAGTATGATTTATGGTATATCCCATCATTTATGCATATTTGTTCTTATTTCACTTCTCTGTTTCTTTTTAATGTTTTCATTTGAAATTAATTACTGCCTATTTGATTGTTGTATTTTTCACTTGTGATGCCTCCTCAAAGATAGAAAGAGGCAAGCTGTAACAACTGAAAATGAAACAGTAATTTGGTGTCAACGTCAATGAGACAAAAATAGTTCCAATTTGGTGATGTTGCTAATTGTTTTCAAATGAGAAAAGAACTCTCAAGCATAAATTTTATTAAGAGATCTGTTATTATTTTTTGATGGAGTTATCGAGAAGATGTGATTCAGTACTCTGTAAAGTCAAATTTACACCTATTCCTACTTTTTTTTGATATGATAAATGTTAAACCTTGCTCTGGATGGAACCAATGACAAAGGCAACAAGGGTATAACTGCAACAGACAGCTTTTATATGCAGCACATTGACAGATGGACTCAACAGAACATGCAATGAAGATTTTCACATAGAATGTTTCATACGGGTGTAACACAATGGATTGATACCCTTATTATTTCAGATATGTGCAATCGAAAGGTTCAAAGGCTATGTATTTGCTGCTAATGTATGTGCAAAATGCACCACTGCTTCTTATCTAGTCTGCTTTCTCCTTGTAGTTCTGTCATCTGATTTATATAGCTGTTATATAAATAATTTTTTGGGTTTTGTTTATACTCAACTGCTCAATAGTTAAATACTATAAGAACAAGTTAGAACTAAATATATGTGACACCAAAAAATGTTAGAGGCATTAAAACAAAAATCGTTGGCTTCTTTACAGTCGTTGATGATCACATATCTTCAATATATCGATAAAGTTGTTTTTATAAGTGTACAATATTTGTTATCAACATATTGTTGATGCTGATTGATATCTTGGAAAATGTTTCAAACTACATGGATGTTAAACTGACATACAGTGACTACTGAAGCAGGTGCGGGGAACTGTGGATCATCCAATTTTTGATGGAGCTGCAGCATTTCATAGGGCATCTGTCTCTTCACCGGTGCTTCCAACGCCACTTTCAAGTTTTGGAGGCACATTTCATGTTAAGAGCAATCAGTTATGCATTAACGGCTTGGAAGGACGAGTTGGAAGAAAGGGTCGTTTGTTACTCAATGGGAGCCTGCCATTGAGAAGCAGCAAAAGTTATTCTGGAGATAAAATTGAAATGAAGACAGAAAATCTTGAAGTAAGAGCCAAAAATTTATTCAGGTGTGATACTTTTCCTCTTCATTGACATCTTTTTATTGTTCTTTTTGTTTTTTAGTGAAAACACAAATAGGTTATTTATGCATAACTGTGCACTCTTTTGTTTCTCTATTTGTTACTGCTGAAAGTTTAATGTGTTAGGAGCATGTTTTTTATTTCATCCTCGACTTTTTCTTTCTTAGTCTCCTTCGCTGCTCAAGTGTCTCTAGAGTATGTGAAAGTACAAAAGTAATTTCTTCAATTTGGTTGATCACAGTGGACAGGTGGATAGCCAAATAGAGGTTACAGGTTCGATATTGGAGCCAGATGTTTCTGGGATGATCAAATTTAGTCGTGGAGAAGCATACTTACCACAAGAAAAGCGCACAGGGGCTGCTATTGCTCGTTTGGCTTCAAATCATAAGAATCTGTCAACAAGCAGTCGTAGCCAGATGAAAGCTGTCAGAAATATTGTTGGCTTTTACACTACACTGTCTTCTCCCTTAAGTGTAGATGCGCCTGTGAGGGAACCAGGTATGATTTACAAAAAAACTGTCTTAATTGCAACTATTGTTTTATACCTCATTTTTATTTGATAAGTGAAATCAACAGCAGTTTGAGAAAATTGTAATTTGTAGAGATTCTTCTGCATGTCAGTCATCAACATTGAAAATTTGACATTTATTTATCCTTTCAAAACAGTGTAATTTATCTAAGTTGCCGATTCGGGTGCGGATGCGGGAAATTTTTTTTGGGGGGGATGCGGGTGCGTTTGGAGGATTTATATATATATATATATATATATATATGCAAAGAAATGCAAGAAATATACAAAAACAAATCATTTGATAGTTATTGATAGTATGATACTTCATCATTGATCAAGATTCAAGATATTTCATATTTGATAGTTCAACGCTTCAACTTAAAAGTTAAACTTCAAAGACGTGACAGCAAATTGAAATAAGTTAAATGTTATATTATTAATAACTAATTAGTCATGTTCAAGATTCAAATGCAATTTGAACTACAAAACCAAAACTTAGTTCATGATTCAATGTTCATCAATCAAGAGTCAAGACTCAAGATTCACTAATCAGAA
>MU223652.1:526893-538016 GCA_018584345.1 Thuja plicata
TCTTTAAACTTTTAATGTCCAATGTTCATAACTTCATACTTATAATTTTCCATTGATCTTGTTTTCAAAGCACTATGTTATGAATCTATGGCATTTCTTAAAAATTATTAAATTATATAAAAAAAAAGTTTGCCGTCTCCAAGTACCCCCGTCTCCTATTTTTGAAAAAGGTGTACCGGTACCGGTACCGGAGACCTCAAAGTCTCCCCGTCTCCGAGTAACCTTGGTTTCACCCAATCTATTTGAGTGCCAATTTGTTGCATGATCAAATTGAGGGAGTGTACAGTGCATGGTGTCCAAAAAATATGCTCATACCGACTCTCATTCAAAGCACCTGCAACCCTACGATTTTTGGCACTGTCCGTAATCACCTGGACCACATTCTCGCTACCCACCATCTCTATGGCCTCAATGAGAATTCTAGAAATGAAATTTGCATCCTTCACCTCCCCTTCACAATCAACTGCCTTCAAAAACATTGCCCCTTTAGGGGACATTGCAATCACATTAATCAGTGGTCGGTTTCTTGTATCTTTCCATCCATCAGACACAATCGATACACCCGATGTTTTCCAAGAAGCTCTAATTGGTTGAAGAGCTTTGTCTACAGAAGTCTCTCTTTTTGCAAAAGAGTGGTACGCACCTTTTCATACTCGGGACTTGTGTAACTAGCTGGTGCTTTATTGATGGCTGCCACTATTTCCTTCCAATATGGTGATCTTACCAAGTTGAAAGGAAGATCATTGGCATAGAGGCAACGTGCAATTGCTTCATCAGCAAGCTCTCTTGCCTCGATTTTAAATGCAGTGTCCAATGGACGTCTTTTGTGGGCTCTCATTTCTACTTCTTTCTCGTTCTCTTCCGGTACAGGCACTTGCAAGAATGGATGTTTGGAGATTCGAATTGGTTCAATAGGTAATTTTGTTTTACTTTTATTCTTTCCGGATGGAGGTTGATAAAATTTTTTTTTAGTTCTTTTAACCAAATTATCAGCAACCTGTTGTTCTTTTACATATGACGCTATTTGTGCGTCTGACATTCCTTTCCCACTTGTGCCTTTGCACATAGCCATCCCTTTACCAGCAGGGCCCATAAAATGAAGTTTGACCTGAGAATATGAGCTATTAAATGGGTTGCCTTTGTTACTTACACAATATTTACACTTCCACATATATGAACCACCTCCTACAACCTGTTGTATTCTTGTGGTGTGTCTCCATAAAGGAGATCCTACATCATTTTTGAAATTATCACCTCCTTCCTCTGCCACTGAACTTTGACTACCGGTGGTGGCCATTCTTTCACAATACAATGTAATTTCTTGCTTTGCTAATAAGATATTAAGAAATTAAATAAACTTAAATTAGAAAACAACTATGAACATCAATCAAACAAGTGCTAAAACATGATACAAACATGCTAAAATGGATAGCTAAACTTCTTTCTTTACTTATTTTTAAAAAAAAAAATTTAAAAAAATTTGCAAAATTTCTTCCCAAACTTGAAAAAATTCATCAAAATCTCAAAACAATCCATTTAAGGACTCAAGAATGGGATCAAATGCTTACCTTAGATGCACATAACTCCTTTGTGGAAGCAATCCCTTGCCCTACGAACGATCCCTTTCAACAAGCAAAAATGGAGAGCAAATGAAAAAAGAGTGCAGCTGCAAAACAAATTAACTAAAAATTGTTTGGAAGACCTCTTTTAGGGTCGTTTTAGGGTTTAGAAAAAAAAATAGATTAAAAAAATCTATTTAGCACATGTTTTAAAGTGCTTTAAGTAAAAAAAATGAATAAAAAAAACATTTTTTTATGTTTTTTGGGCGCACAGCTCGCGGGTGCTCCTGGATGTTCTGTGGATGCCACCCGGAAGCGCATCACAGGCATTCGGATATGTCTGGATGCCTGCCACAGGCATCCATACGCATCCGGATGCCTGTGATGCGCATCCGAGCGGCATCCACACAACATCCGCACCCACATCCGCCTCGGTGCGCATCACCATCCAGATCCAGCCTTAAGATGCTCGCATCGGTACCTTAGTAATTTATTAATGTAATGCCATTTGTATTGATTTAAGTGCATTGATGTTGAGTCAATATTGGTGATGCATGCTTTATCAACAGTTCCTTATAAGAATTGTTAATGTTTGTAGCTTCAGTCGTATGATCATTCGAATACATATAATATGTTGATTAATAATAATATAATATATATGTTATATTATTATTAATCATATGAAATTTAATATTTATTATTAAATTATTATATTATTCTTAATTAATAATTGATTGATGAAACATTATAAGATTGATTAAATTATAATAATGGGAAGAGGCATGTCCTTTCTTATAAATAATAATGAATAGACATGTCCCATGAAGGGACATGTCTCTCCTAGCCTCATTCCAAATATAAATGAAAGAGAGATTGTTGCATTTGGAAAACACAAACATACAATGCTATTACATTTGCAGTTATCCTAAAACTTAACATGGTATCAGCGCCAGACTGCAAATGTAAGTGAGTAGTTTATTGATGGTGAATGTGTGACTGTCTCAGAAAATATAGTCTTAGTAAAGGGATCATATCTCACAAATCCACCATTGGATTTTTCTGAATTTCGGATATGTTGGTGAAAAAAAAATTTTGAAGAATCACACTGGAGTGATTGGAGAGATAGTATGGGGTTCAAAAGTTATGATGAATTGTGTACGGGTCTATGTGAAATTCCTGAAAGTGGCTTTCATTAAAGAGATATATTAATTTGTTATGATCGTGGTCAAGCATTAAGAAAGAAGAATGTACTCAAGGAAGTGTGTCTCTTTATAGAAAGAAATAATTAATTATAGAGTGTCACATCTCTTGGAGCAATCTGTTGTTCGGTGAATTGGTAGTTAGACGGTTAGTCCGTCCGAGGGAGTTACACGGATGCGACGGTAACTCCCCTCTGACCGACTAACTATCTAACTACCAATTAGCCAGACAACACAATCAAGTCATTTCACAAGAAGACATGCTCATATTCTTCAACGATATAAGAGTGGGAATTGTACATTGTGGGGGGGAAAATAACCAATGTTACATTTCCATTTGAACCATCCTTAGTGGAGAGTGAGAAAATGGTGATCATCCACTCTAGGTTGTTGCTCTGTATGAAGGTCGTCGACATGGCTAGCACGAACAACATTATGATCTCCTGCAGCGTGTCCACCGCAAACAACTTCAAATTTTGATGAGAGTTGATATTTCCTATATGGGCTCACCTTACAAAAGGAAATATTTGAAACTTAAGATAAGTATTCCATGTTTTATTAATGCACATGAATTATTGAGTTTGAAATTCATGCTATAATATTGGCTAGTAAGATCTTGCATGCTTCTATCTTTTATCTTTGGTATTTCCGTATGAGATAGTTTAGTTTATAAGCTACTTGTAATCTCTCTGACATGCCTTTAGGAGAGAAGCACAAGAAATTGTTTTCAGAGGGAGTCTGACTCTTTAGAGGTAACTTTGGAGGAGGAGCTAAGAAGATTGATATCAGAGTCAGAGGGAGTTTGACAATTCATCTTAAGCAATCTTGGATGATCAACAGATTGATACCTGCTCAATGAGTTCTTTGTGAGAGAAGTTCGAGGTGAAATCCTTTGTTTTCACCCTCTACGTTGAGGCATGATGGATGTCATGTGTGTGACTCCATATTTTTAATGGGCATGCCCCCTGTGTACATCATGAGGAAGTGACGACTTCCAAATGATTATCACTTGTATTTGTAAAAGTTATTGGAAGGTGACGATCTTACAATAACTTGACCTTCTATTATGATAGACATCTTGTGATGGCTGAAACAGATCATAATAGATAGAACTTGTGGATAAAATCGTCGATAGAGGCAATCCACCTGAGAACTTGTGGATAGAATCGCCGATGGAGGCAATCCACACGAGAGCTTGTGGATAGAATCGCCGATTGAGAAAGTCCACTCAGGAACTTGTGGATAGAATCGCCGATGGAGGCAATCCACATGAGAGCTTGTGGATAGAATCGCCGATAGAGGCAATCCACTCTAAAGCTCGTGAGTTTGTGGATAGAATCGCCGATGGAGGCAATCCACACAAGAGCTTGTGGATAGAATCGCCGATGGAGGCAATCCACTCTAAAGGTCGTGAGTTTGTGGATAGAATCGCTGATGGAGGCAATCCACTCTAAAGGTCGTGAGTTTGTGGATAGAATCGCCGATGGAGGCAATCCACACGAGAGCCTGTGGATAGAATCGCCGATGGAGGCAATCCACTCTAAAGCTCGTGAGCTTGTGGATAGAATTGCCGATGGAGACAATCCACCTGAGAGCTTGTGGATAGAATCGTCGATGGAGGAAATCCACCTGAGAGTTTGTGGATAGAATCATCGATGGAGGAAATCCACATCGTGAGACTATGTTTCTATTGATTACATCATGATGATGATGTTTTTATTGCTTACATCATATGATTGATGTTGTCAAGTGTCATATAAGTGTTGACATTGGATTTGATTTATCCTCCCTAGCTAAGACCGAGTGTTGATGTTTTGTATAGCTATGGTGAGGGTCATAAGTGTTGACACAGGAGACCACTACACATTTTGTTTGATCATCCTCCCTAGCTAAAAGGGAGTGTTAATGTTTGTAGCTTCAGTCGTATGATCATTAGATTACATATAATATATGTTGATTAATAATAATATAATATATATGTTATATTATTATTAATCATATGAAATTTAATATTTAATATTAAATTATTATATTTTTCTTAATTAATAATTGATTGATGAAACATTATAAGATTGATTAAATTCTAATAATGGGAAGAGGCATGTCCTTTCTTATAAATAATAATGAATAGACATGTCCCATGAAGGGACATGTCTCTCCTAGCCTCATTCGAAATATAAATGAAAGACAGATTGTTGCATTTGGAAAACACATACAACATATAGTGCTATTACATTTGTAGCTATCCTAAAATTTAACAAGAATCAATCTCTCATTGGATCTCATCTAGGTGATGCACGAAGGTGGAAGCATTGAAGCTTTTGAAGAGCTCACCCATTCTGTAATTACTCTAGCACAAATATGCTTAACCATGGAGCTTATCCTATGGTCAAGACCACTTAGCTTGCTATTCCATTTGTAGAGTTTTCAGCAAGTATTTGCCATATGAAGCACTATTTGTGGATCTCATTAGCTCTTTTGTTTATATATAAATGGTGTTTCTGTAGTGTATTATTAAGTAATATTGTTTATTGCCATTGAAATCAATTGCACTTCCTCCCAATTTAAGATTTTTCAAATTTGAATGACATCAATTCCTTTTACAATCTGTTATTTTCATTAGGAAAGGAAAACACACCACCTTTCACGTAACACTAAAATTTTAGTGTAAAAGGGTTGTTGTAATGTCCCCGTTTTTGGGCACATGGGATTAGCTTAATTCTGTGACCCTCGTAGGCTAATCGAGATGTTGGAGGGGGTCGTGTGGTAGAGCCAGTGGTTAGTTTCCATTCTGGAGGTCTGTGATGCCAGGATTGCTCTTCGTTTGGGTCAGTTTGACAGACTTATTATTTTTAGTAAGTGTTTATTTCGGGTGGTCATCATGGTTGTTATTTTTAGCAGGCTGCCTGTGCATTGGTAGCAGTGGGGTTGTGAAGTCAGTTGCAGAGTTTCCAGTTTGAGGGACTTGCTATTTATAGTAAGTTTATTTGTGGCCAGTTAGTATTTTTGGATGACACTTAGGCACGCAGGTTCAGCTGATGCTCTTGGTTCTTGATGATTGGAGTTATTTGCATACGAAGTCGATATATTCAGAGGTTCTCAAACATGCATTCATTGGCTTGGTTCTATGTAGCATTGAATAAATTAATTACGATTTCAATTAGAATTTTTAGAAATGGTGTTGATAATTTGTAGTTGGGGTTTGAATCTTAAATTAAATAGAAAAAATGGTTATTTGGATTTCAATGTAATTGGTTAGTGTAGGAATTTTGGTGAAATCATTATTATACCTGGCAAATTGTGTTAAAAATTTATATCATTTTACAATTCCAAAACAAGTAAAACTTTTGCAAGTAAATTCAGAGATAGAGCCAGGCAGGCTCTTTACAGTTGTAAACCTCTCCTCTATAGTCACACTCCTAGGCCACATTATAAAAATAAATAAATTCACTTTTTTGACAAAGAGTGAATTACACAGTGTTCCATGTTTTAAAGTAATATTGTAATATTTAGCTAATAATTGTCATTTAAGCAGTTTAGTTAGTAACTTTCTATTTTGTAAGTTAGTTTTAGTAACTTCCATTTATGGCTTTAATTCTTGATCATTTCTGTTATGGTAACATCTTTTGTAATCTTCTATATGAGGAGTATTCCTCTCCTTTGTTTAATACAACAATCAATTATCATTTCACCATGCAATTTCTGAATGGAGGGACCAAGGAGCCACATTTGGGGATGACAACAAACACAATATTATATAGTAATAATAATAATAGTAAATATATTAATATTTTTAATGTGTTTTTTTGATTAATAATATATTAAAATTTTGATATATATATATACACACACACACATATACATATACATATTGATGAGCACACTGTTATAGGGGGGAGGTGAATCATTATAACAACAATCTTTTACCTTTTCATACTTAATACTGTAGTCATATTTATTGCAGAATAACAACAAATAAAATGTAACAATTATGCAACACAAGGAGAACATGATATTTATCTGGAGACCGTTACGGGAGAAGACCACGGCGAAATATTGCTTTGTATATAGAAATCTTTTACAACTTTCTAGGCAACAACCCATAGGAGACAACAGTCCTATCAGTTCGTAAGTACCAACCCCCACAACTAAGCACCGACTTAGCTAGAGACACCAATCTCTTCTTTAGGAAGCACCAACTTCCACAATAAAACAAGATTTCACCCTTAATTTGTTCCTTCTTCAATGTATGATGGATATTATGTTGCTGGGAGGGGGGTTTATGTAGCTGGCATGAAATGCCTTTGCTATGTTTTGTTTATATGGTTGTAATTAGTTTGGAGTTGTTAGTAGTTTTCAATGGTTGTGTTTTGGTAATCATTAGGTTCTTTAAATAGACATTGTGTGGTTGGGGAAAGGATTCTGATCCTTGGTCTACTTCCATCTAAGAACTTCATATAAATATACACTTATATTACTCTATCTGGTACACATTGTTATTTATTGCAAGCACTTGTCTTATTAGATAAAGGAGTAAACACTCATTGGTGATGTTTGACACCAAGAGAATTGGCATCATAGCTTTGGTGCATCCAATAGTCATATTAATCACTTGAAATTCTTACCAACTAGTGAAGGCGCCTATCTTGATATTCATGTTACTTGTAAGATATTTTAAGAATCATCAGGTGCTCCTATCTGTTATCTCACCCACTAAAAATTCCGTTTGGCACTTGTTAAATGATGTTATGTCACTTAAGATAATTTTTTTCACCATCTAAATGCCTTTTTATTCGACCCTACCACTTAAATCATTGTCCCAGGTGCACTTTAGCTCACGGATGTCACTAAAAACCAAAGTTCCTAGACTCAGACTTTGCTCATGACTCGGCAAGGCCGACTTGATTCGTGACTCGGCAATCACTCGACAAAGTGAAAAACCCTTGAAATTTAGAGATTTTTATGGATTTAAAACTTGTTTCATGCACCCATTATTGAATAAAGCGTAAAGACAGAATAACATCATCAAATAGAAGCTAATTTGATCAAATACATAAATATACATCGATCACAGAAGTAGAAACACAAATTAATACATTGACGACAATTAATACACTAACAAATAACCAATATTATCAAACACAACAATAGGCATTTTATGCCAACTACATACATCAAGTAATATCCAGGAAGACTAATGACACGAGTGTAGATAATGACTTGTACTGTGCTAACTCAAAGTTATAGTATACTTCAAAAATTAAATGGGGGTTTGGGGGCAACACCCACAGTGAGGTCAAGGGGTAGCGCCCCTTGTAGGGGTCTGGGGGTAGCACCCCTCTCGGGGTCAAGGGGTCAATGGGCAGAGCCCCTTGCAAGGTCGAGGGGCATCGCCTTGACCAAATTAGCACCTTGAGAACCACATAAAACTCCATAACGTGCATCATTTTCTTGAACTTTTAAGATGCCAAAAACAATACTGATAAAGCCCAAAAATGCAATTTCTAAATCTCTTCCTTCCAAATCTCTTACTTGTCGAACAAGCACAAGAACTCAAGAAATTGCTGCTTCCGTAGAGAAGGGTGGCATTCATGTATCTTCTATTTGATGATTTTATTGAAACTCAGTGACCCACTCGGATTCTAGACGTGACTTTTGCATCTCAAATTGAATGTTTTTAGGGCTGCAAGTTAGAAATAAGTCAAAAAAAAGTTTTTAATGTTTTTTAAATGCTAACTTTACCTTGACACTGGCCGAGTTAGCTGGCTTAGACTCGGCGAGCCAACCACCTGACTCGCGGACTTGGTGAGTCATGCAGGTTAGATGGTCTGGCCCGCTGAGTCACGGGTTAGGGTCATTTTGAGCCGCCAAGGGTGGCTCGATTCGCTGACCCGGGGTACTCGCATGACCCACAACGAGTCTTGGAACACTGTTAAAAACACTGCCAAAGCATATCATGTGCTTATACCAGTCATCTTGACCACTTTCAAGAGAGTTAGGTGCTGATTTTCTACTACAGTTGCCATCTTGTGACCCTTCAACTTTGCTCCAAGTGCTTTTATTCTGCTTCAACCACTGCAGATCAGTGAATGAATGAGGAGTGATTGTGAATTTGAATGTATTAGACATGAAGCAGGTCGGCCCTAACATCTGAATTTGATATATTTTTTTTTTAAATTTCCAAATAGGTACAACATCCCTCCAAGATTAGGTCCCAAATTCTTGGAATCTAAATTGCCGATTATAGAGATCAACCATCTTGAGAGTTTGGAATCAGAAGATATATTTCTCTATGGTTTTATAATTGCAAAATCTATATTTGTTAAATCTATGTACTATGCCCAGGTAGTGTTAGTTTCTCTTTGCTTTGTCTTTTTTCCACTTCTTACATGTAATCTCCTCCTTAGAGCTTCTTGTTATCTGCCAAGAGATAGTGCTTTCATTACTTTTACTAGGGGCTTGTATAATCTAATCAAGTAATATAAATTAAATTTTATCAAAAAGAAAGCTAGTCAAATCTTAATGAATGATATTTAAAAGTGTATGTCTGTAAGAATGCTTTTCTTAGTCATGAATAGTACTTAGCACCCATTGCATCTAGGTGATGCTTATAGGGGTGAAGCATAGGTATGTCTTGAGAGGACTTACATCCCCATGCTATAACTGAAGGGTGCTTCATTATATTTATTATTTATTGTTTATAGTGCTTTAGGATTACCATGAAGGACATCCTTATTTATTTATTTACTTACTCTTTTTTGGACATCCTCATTTATTGCTCCTCTTTTAAGTTTAATCTGCATGGTCATTCTATGATCTGTTTCAAGTTTGAATGCTAGGATTTCCAAATACGGAAAAAAGTTGGGGGTGATCGTTCTATCTTTGCTCAAATTTGTATTGCAAGAGATCATCATATGACATTCTTTTTTGGTGGATGAGTTTCCTTCTCATTTTAGAATGCCTCAATGTCAGTGTATCAGTTTCCCATGTTCAAATAATGTTCATGGATATTTTTCTATAGAAGCCACATGTTAGGTCAGAAAAGAATTCATTTAGCTTGAGTAATATTCCACTTTCACTTTTGATATATGAGCAGATATGGTGTGCTTTTGTGGTTGGAATTCCCTGACTTCGTGTATTTAGTCTGCACTGCTGTTCTATTTGTAGTAGTTACCCTGAAATTCAGTTCAGGGACAAGAACCGTTTCCCCATACCTGCACCTGCGTCTCTTTGTACTGATACATACATTATGTAGCCACAACCTTATCCATCTACACTTGTATACTATTTTGAAATAAAATCCCAATGTCTGCAGGTGGCAGGTATGGTGTGCTTTTGTCGTTGGCGTTCCCTGACTTTGTGTATTTAGTCTGCACTGCTGTTCTATCGTAGTACTTGCCCTGAAAATTCAGTTCAGGGACAGGAACCTTGTGGGCATACCTGCTCCTGCATCTCTTTGTTATGATACATAAAGTAATGTAGCCACAACCTTATCCATCTACACTTGTATACTATTTCTATAAAGTCCCAGCGTTTGCAGGTGGCCATGACTCAAGACTATCTTTTCACTTTTAATCAACCAATTTGAATATATCTACATGCCAATTTGGAAAAATTTAATTGTTTCACTATTGTTGAATGCTTATTACTAAGATAGAAAATGTTCATGGGGATCTGTTGCATTTTTGTTTTTGCAATGCATTGAGCTAATAATTAAATGGTATGCTTTTGTACGATTCTTTGTTGATAGCCTTAAATAAGAATACAGTATTCATATATTTTTGGACTCGTGGATTTCTTGGTGATTATTTAAAATGCCGTTTATTTTGAAAATTCATTAAAGGTAATTACAATCAATTCACTCATATTGTAAACTTGACGAATGCCATCACTAAATTTTTCTCCTTGTAATTGTTTTCCCACATCTTTCTATCCTTTAAGTCATCTATTACTATCTTAAACTGGATCACTATTGGTAGATTTAGAAAAGTTTTATATTTAGTTTCCTTTCTGTTTTGATATAGAAATCCATTTCAACATTTATTTTGGAAGTGGAATTTGACTGTTAGATGTACACAGATACAAAAGAAAAAGGTAGCAAGGGAAATGATCAAAGCAAAAATATGCCCCAGGTGGCTATCCACTTGAGAGGGCTCAAACTTCACCTTGGACCAGAGCTGCGTATTGTTTATCCTTTGATACTGAACTTTGCAGTAAGTGGTGAACTTGAGCTTAATGGCTTGGCGGATCCAAAATTGATCAAACCTCGGGGAACTCTTACATTTGAAGATGGAGATGTAACTCTACTTGCTACTCAAGTGAGTCTCTGTTCATAGGCCTATGAAATCAACAAACATGTAAATAA